>CAWZYM010000302.1:690000-900404 GCA_963966185.1 Rhabditoides inermis
TCTCTCTCTCTCTCTCTCTCTTTCTCTCTTTCTGTCTCTCTGTCTTTTTCTTGTCTATTCTCACGTCACCGCATCGGTGACAACAATTTTCTAGAAACAGTACTATGGCACCTTTTATCTACTATTCTACTCTCACGTCTGCAGCAGTCACTGCGACTTTCGAGAGGCAGTTATGTGAAAACAACTTTTTTACTACTACTCTCTTCTGTCTACTGTCTACTCTCCCTGCTGTCTACTCTCTCACGTTCTAAAAAATATAATTCGACCGCCTGTGCTTGCCAAATGACATGTAAGGTGAAATCGATTCTCACCTCACCTCACTTCCACTCGTCACTGTACTGCATCAATAAGCGGAATTTCAGGCTCAATTTGTTCAAGTAATGAACTCAAAACCTATGTAGTTTCAACTAACAGAAAGAAAACAGTCCATATTTCTATATCACGTCTACAATGACTTCGAGATGACACAGCTGAAAGAAAATAAGCCGGCTGGCGCGCTCTAACTCGTTGTGCGCATGTCTGAAGTAACTTGATAGAGTTTGAAATTGGATTGATCTTCACAAAACATAATATATTGACTGAACTTGTCATGAAACACTTTCCTTGTCTTTTAGAACCTCAAACTCGTCGTTTCGTGGAAATTATTAGTTGAAGCTACAAATTTTGTCTTTTTTTTCAACTGACTCAATCCATTATTGTTATATATAGACATAATCCAATCAAAAAAAGACACAACTGAGTGGATATGGGTCAGTGATTGCGAATGCCAACTATTCGATATCGATCATTTGACCTGGCGGCTGGCAGCGAGCAATCCGGTGGGCGCGACCCCAGCAAGTAACGCGCGCTCAGAAAATGTCTAATACTGTATGAAGACAAAGTCCGATCGATCTGAAACTTTGACAGAAGGGCTTTTTTGCCCATAAAAGCTTAAGTTTACAAATTGGACCCTCTATCTCGTCAGTACGAAAAGTCGATCATATTTGCCATATTTGGTGACTTTTCAAAAAAGGAAACCAGTTTCTATAATCTATTATACGTAATCTTTCTTCTATTCAATTTTTATAGAAATCGAAGATCATGAATTTTGGGTGCATTTTGGGTACATTCGCCTATTTGGGCATGAAGATGAGGTCACAGGCAGCTGGTATCGCGGCTATCGACTTTTTCTAGGTCGATTCACCTACTCTCCAAATTTGGTTCTAATTGAAGTATTTTGAAATTTTTCTCCATAGTTAAGAGATTAGGTGATAACTATGATTAGGAGATCGCTATTGACGAGATATTTGGAATTTTGCGATATTAGTATAAGAGAAAACTTTTTTGAAAAATTCAACAAGTAGGATTGGTTTTGAAGAGAGATATCGATCCGGAAAGACAGACAGACAGACACCATAGTAAATATTAGTATGAAAGGGGGACTAGCCGAAGGCTCGCTTCGCTCGCCTTCGGCTAGGAAAATTGGATCATTAAACTTAAACATAACTTCAAATGTAAAGTTAGAACTAAAAGCAAATCGTCAAACCTCTAGTTTAACTAATAAAATCATTACAATACGATATACCACAAAAATATCACAAACAAACGTTGTTTACAAATTTGTTTACTTGACTTGTAAACAAGAAATATGAACTCAGTACTTGGTCTAGTTCACGTTAGATATCTATAAAATAAGATTTGTAGTTGTTTACAGTTTTATTTACTTATTTACTCGACTTGTTTACCTAATGTTTCAGACGTGTTTACTTGTTACCTGTACCAAGTATCAAGTTTGTAGCTATAAAAGAGTTTGAGATATGAACATCACCTTATTTGGGACATTCAAATGAGGTTTATTCGAATAAGTTATATTGCAATTGAGGTGAAATACTAAAATTTAAATCACGATCTCTACCGTAGCCTAACTCTAAAAGGAGAACTCGGTAACTCAAAAACGAAGCATACTTTACATAGAATAATCATCGGTCAGATTCTATGTTCAAATGGCGAATTCTTAGTAAACCCCTATAAGGAGTTATGCAAATGAGCTGTCAGATAGAATCCTGCATCTCAGGTACCAACTGAGCTTGAGTCTGAAACCACATTCCAGTAGCTGTAGCGGGAAGCTCTGTGCAAATGAGGAACGACAAACACGCAGACACCATAGCAAATTTTATAGGGGGAGGCGGTGGAAACTTCAAAAATTCAAAACTTAGATAAAATTCTGAAAATATTCATAGTAGATGATATGAGTGTACTGATCAATAAATTATGAAATCCAACTCTCAATTGTGACATAAGCGAAAATATCGGCCAACGGCCGAAATTTCGGCCAACTTCCATTGAAAAAAGACGGTCATTGCACCATTCGGGTTCAAGGACCGAAAACTTTGAAAATTCGTAATAAATCGTAGAAAAGTGTTAGAGAGTCGAGACTAATCGAACGCATAGTGATACACGTCTAGAATCACTGACAGTTCTCAGAATCTACCACGACTGAATCTGAAGACGTGGCGATCGTTCAAAAGTGCATAAAACCCTGCAGACCAAGAAATCGGCCACGAAGGAATCGACTTGGTTCTAATGAAGGGACTGAATTTGATCTTTTGCTGCACGAGAATCTAGGAACCAACGAACCAACTCATCTTTTAGTGCATCTTAGACACATTTAGAATAAGTTTTGAACTTGTTTACTTTTTCGTTTACTTGTAGCATCAAAACTGACAGAGATACAAATTAACTGTATTTGGAGGTATGCAATTGAGGTGAAATACTAAAATTTAAATCACGATCTCTACCGTAGCCTAACTCTAAAAGGAGAACTCGGTAACTCAAAAACGAAGCATACTTTACATAGAATAATCATCGGTCAGATTCTATGTTCAAATGGCGAATTCTTAGTAAACCCCTATAAGGAGTTATGCAAATGAGCTGTCAGATAGAATCCTGCATCTCAGGTACCAACTGAGCTTGAGTCTGAAACCACATTCCAGTAGCTGTAGCGGGAAGCTCTGTGCAAATGAGGAACGACAAACACGCAGACACCATAGCAAATTTTATAGGGGGAGGCGGTGGACTAGCGGGCCGGAGGCTCGCTTCGCTCGCCTCCGGCCCGCTAGTGGCAGCGGCTTCGCCGCCGCATTGCGCGCCAAGGCTCGCGCGCCTTCGGCGCGCTCGCCTTTTTGCGATAATAAGTAAAAAATATCTCTAACAGGATTCTACTTGAATATGGAACGTTTGAGCTTTGTTTACTTTTTGTTTACTTGTTTACTTCACTTGTGAACAATGGTTTTGAACTCAGTACTTGGTCTAGTACACGTTAGACACCTTTAAGAAGAGATTTAGCGTTGTTTACCTTTTTGTTTACTTGTTTACATGATTTGTAAACAATAAAGATGAACTCAGTACTTGGTCAAGTACACGTTAGATACCTTTAGAATGAGATTTGGAGTTGTTTACTTATTTGTTTACTTGTTTACATCTCAAATAAACAACAAAATCGAACTTAGTGTTTTGTGTACTACACGTTGAAGTTCTTTAAAACACATTTCTGAGTTGTTTACAGATTTGTTTACTTGTTTACATGACTTGTAAACAATAAATATGAACTGAGTACTTGGTCTAGTACACGTTAGATACCTTTAAAAAGAGATTTGGAGTTGTTTACTTCTTTGTTTACTTGTTTACTGTTGTAGGGACCACAATGAGAATTTCAGAAGTTTGGATGTGGTATAGCAGTTTGTATAATAATGTAGATCGTTTCAAGCTGATTTCGAAAATATTTAAGGTTCATAAGGTTCATCGTTCACATTGCGCTCTAATTCCGCGCGGCGCGCGCGCACCCGAGCGCTCGCTCACACAGGGAAAGTGCGACAGAGGGCGGCTAGATCAAAGAACTGATGACGTCATTAATAGTTAAATTATGAATATAATCGTTTCTAATAGTAGCACTACGCTTTGTTTGATTATAATAAATCAGTACTCGATGAATTACGTCTCTTATGACACCATTTTTCATTACTCATTTTGGACAATAGCGGCTAGTTCAAAGAAATATGACGTCATCATATCACTCTTTATCGATTTTCAATACTTTACGGGGCACGTTTTTCCATAAATCGAATACCGTTGGAATCAGCGCGGAAGGGCGAATCGTTCTACGCTAATTAGAGCAAGTAACGCGTCCAGTCAGAAAATGTTACATGATTTCGACACAAATTCTACACCTCACGTTGCGGTCCCTATTACTGTTGTTGTTTACCAAAAATTTTGACGTTGTTTACTTGTTACTTGTACCAAGTATCAAGTCTCTAGGTCTAAAACTGACAGAGTTCATATAGAAACGTCACAAGTTTCAGATTCTAAGTCCAGAGTTCTTAGCGAACCCATATAAGGAATTATGCAAATGAGGTGCCAGGTAAACGCGAGCGTCACAGGACTATATCAACTCTAACCCTATAAGGAGAAGTTTCTAGGTCGACGCCATAGAGCTGGAGACCTCTGGACAAACAAACAAACAAACAAACAAACAAACAAACAAACAGACACACGCCATAGCAAATTTAAGGGAGCCGGCAGGGGCAGAATTACCAAAGACTAAAATGTTTGTAAAACTCACATAGACCGACTTAGAGGTAGTGAACAGTTCCTTGTTGGCGTGTATGAAGTTCATCACTTCTTCCGGAGTCATGGTGGGACCTGCAATACTACTTTTTATTATAAGAAGTTGAAAAAAAAATCTCACTCAGATCAGGCTGGCGGGGAACGGACTGGTTGTTCTTGTCCCGGTGCGCAATGCTACAAGAAAATTATATTGAAAACGGTATTAATTGTATCGAATGTTTCAATTGCACATGATATGTTGAAATACTAACTTGTTGACAGACTCTTGAAGAGGGTCAGTTCCACCCTCTTCCTCCACCTCCACGTTGACTCCGGGTTCCTCTTCAGGTTCCAGCAAGTTCACTGAAGGAGAAGTCTCCGCAGGATGCTTGTGAGCGAATCTGCCATCACGCTTCACTGAACATAACACTGTAAGAAAAACAAACATATTATGAAATGATTCACCGTTGTAATTTTGCTGGGGATGAAGAGGCGACTGCGTAGGCAGATGGGACGAATGTACATGATGTCCATAGGGCATGGAGACATGTACAGGGAACTGAGGATAGCCGTAGCTACTCATCGAGTGGTGAGGCGGATACATATTAGATTGCGGGTGAGAAGGAACAGGATAGTGCCCTGCTTGCGCATATTGGGGGGGGCATGCTCGGCTGGAAGAAGAGAGAGCGCGCAGAGAGCGTACGCTCGTGAGAGAGCCAAGAGGCCGGGATGTGAGAGTGGCTGAGCGAGAGGCGGGGCATGAGCGTTCGGCCAATCAGATTGCACAGACAGTGGGCCGAGCGACCAATGAGCGCAGAGTGCAATGGGCGGGCTTACGTGATGCACACCGTCGTCTTCGTCGTAAACACGTTTAGTGGCAGAATGAGCGAAAAGTTGTCTTGGATATTTTAGATGCCGCAACCGATATTTATTTCTCGAATCTTACTCATAGGTCTTGTCTAATGATATTCTAACAAAAAAACACATACTATGGAGTATATCGTATTGGGATAGAGGAAATTGAGTATGCCTTGGGGGTGACGCGCTGCGCGCGTCAAAGATCAAGACAAACGGGCGGCGCTGCGCGCCGCCCTTAATTCGGATATCTGACTACTTCGAAACTGTAATCGTCTGTCCTCTGTCTTGTTATATAATTTCACTGAGAACTGGTTATGTGCCTTTGAAATATTCAAATCCAAGAATTTTTTATTTTATTTGGTCCGATGTTCGTTTGTTCTAGTGTGAGGGAACTATGGTATACACTGTCAACTGTTCTCTGCAAAGTATCATTTGAAAGATTATGGACAATCAAGAGATCATCCATATACCTATATGCTTTGAAACCAGATTTGAAAACATTTCATTTGCTTTAACGTATTCGAATTCCATGAAAGAAAGGGTTAAGTCTGCCAACGATGGAGACGCATTGTTTCCCTTCAGGGATACCGGATGTCTGCTTGAAAAGTTTATCTCCATTAGTTGCAAAGCTGTTGTGAAGAATGTAATGAATCATGAATTTCACATCTACTGGTGTATATTTATTTTTATTTGCATTAATCTCATCGTTTGAATGACATGCCTTTTTATAACCGGAAATAATGTACCTTTTCCCGCTATTGTTAAAGCATAAGTCTACGAATTTGAACATTTTCTACATGACAACTCCATGGGGAAGATTTGTGAACAGACTAGCAAAATCAGCACAATAGAGGTACAGAGGTCTTTATGTTGTTTGTTTGTGATATTTTTGATGGAATTGATTGCCTCTTGACTGTTTTTGATTGACCAATATATTTCGGTATTGTTCCGCTGTCTGATCAATTTGCAATCATTAGAAAAATGTGATTTGAGATGGGATAGTATCAAATGCAATTCTTATGAAATTGGTTTGAGACTACTATAGAAAGCACCAGTGATAAATCGAAGTTTTATTGGGCTTGCATTTTTGGGATTGCATAAATTCTAGGTAGTGTTTTATTATCAGCCGCAATTGTATTAAAAGATTTTTAGAAATATGCCCAAGCACAATGTTGTCGATTGACTCTTTTTCATACAAAGATTACGTTTCATTACTACTGTTCACCACGTTGTTTATGGCATCGTAACCTAGTTCTTTATTCATGATTTGAATGTTTGTTACATGTCAGCGCGAAGTTTCCTTCTGTCTTATCTACTGGTGTTATGACAAAGTGTCTCTGTAGTTGAGATAAGGTTTCTTTAGAATAGTTGATGTACTCAAAATCAAATTTATCATATTTTTTGTAGCGTTTGCTTAGGTGCATCTTTACTCGTTACGAAAAAAAACTTTAAAAGTATTTAGCGAAATGTTATAAGTTTTTTTTAAAGTTTATCCAAATGCGTGGTTACATACATGTTCTAAAATAGATTGAAGATTTTCGATTCTGTTTACTGTTTTCGGTGTTCTGAACTTTGTACCGTTCAGCATTATTGTTCTCAAGTTAATGTCCTCAATAATATTTAATTTAGTGACTACATGTTCATGGTGAGAATCTTTATATTGAGAAATCAATCAACTTTTCAGTATTATTTTGTGAAATATTTTTGAAAAACTTGTGCAATGAAAAACCAGTGTTCTTATCAACTTCCGCAGTCATATCTGATATCGATAATGAATTATGAAGCGCTGGACGACTCCTTCTTTTTTTACCACGGCATTACTACTGACATATTTGCATAGAGAAGTATGGGTGCGCTTTAATGTTACAATTTCAATTACTCAAATCCGAGATATTTCCAAATCCTTTTATTTGATCATTGAGTCCAAAGGAATATGCAGTAACCAGCATTCAAATCCAAAACTGTTCTATTTTATGAAGCGTTGTTTTGTCACGATTTTCTTCCGCACTATCAAGAATATATGGAGAAATCTTCTGGATCCAAAAGTTTGAAGTGCATGATCCAAAAGTTTGAAGTGCAACCAAAACCGAAAGGTTTTTTCCAGGGTCTCCGTTGAGCTACAGAGTTCTCTTTTCAGTACAAATGACAAGATGCGATCTCGAACCCTTTTCACAAAGGCTTTGCTTTGCGATCAAAATCGGCCGAAGCCAACACAGAACTGTTCGTCGTGTAAACAAAACAATCGGAAATCGAGTTTCAAAGAAACAAACTGAATTTCAAACGAACAATTTATCACGTTAATGATTTAGAGCGCACATATTTATGTTTTAGTGTTTAGGTGGGTATGCGTCCGGCCAGATCTCATCCTCCTCGTATCTCATACCACCGATGCGACCAGAGCCCAGCTTGCCGCGGTAGTATTGATCGCGAATCAACTGAACATATAGTTCTCTCTCTCTCTCTCTCTCTCTCTCTCTCCAACTCCTCCTGTATTGGCCGGGTTACGGTACCTTAGTGTTCTCGAGGTTGTTACAGTAGTCCTTATTGCACGCGCACAGTAGCCTAGCCGAGTCTGTTTTGTCCGCAGGCATGTATGGACGCTCCCATCTCAGAGCCTGTTCACAAAGCATTCATATACATGCGTACATGCGCTAGTATTTTCTACATTATTAACTTACCATGTCTGTGTAGCTTTTCGTTTTCTCGAAGCAGATGAATTCTCCATCCAAGTCCAGGCCAGTAATGAGTGAGTCGTTGCGTCTGTGAATGAAATCAGAGTGCGTTTTCGAAGACATGATAACTGACTGGAAGATGCCATCACTGAACGCATTGGCCGTTGCGTATTTGGGAAATGGAATGACTGTTCCATGGGACGAGCTAATGTGACCAATCGTCATTGCACACCTGAAAACACTGCTTTCAAACTGCAGACCTTAGACATCCTACCAAATCGCTCCGTAATAATATCCACTGTAGAACATGGTGCCTCGCACTGACTGTAAACATAGTGTTATTTAGTGTGAGATGGTGAATCTCACTTCATTAAGGAGATCGATGACGTTGATTTTTGCGAATCCAAATGGCTGGTGGATATATTTCTCATAGCAGCGACTGGGCTGTGAAAATCGAGGCTCATTCGAACCCCAGATTTCCGCCATTTTGGTAGTGTACTCTGAAAAGAGTCTCTCTCTCTCTCTCTCCCTTCCTCTCTCCCTCCCTCTCTCCAATGTTTCTCTTTCTCAAGGTATGTATCTCCCTCTCTCACCTTGGAAATTAAGTGACTGGAGCGGAGTGTGGATGAGTTTCAAGCTCATATTCTTATCTTCATATGTGATTCGCGCGTATTCCGTTTAAAAACAAGCATTAGAAATTAGAAGTAATGGTTGTAATGATAAGTGAACCTTGAGAAACGTGAAGTCATTGCATATTCCGTGCGGGTCGAAACAGAAACACGTAAATGCCCAGTTCATTCGACTCGAAGCAGGCAGGCGGTTGTTGGCGAACTGAAAACAAAACAAAACGAATATACAGTGGGTGGACAAATCAGTTGTCGCTATGAGAGAGCGCAAGAGTGAAAAGAGTACAAGGCGGATAGAAACCGATAGACATCGAGAGCACGCGATTTAATTCCAATTCAAAGTTTCGCGCGCGCTCAATTTTCAAATGCGGCGATGTACGCGCAAAGTAGTGGCGGAACTAACTATTCTTCGGACTGTACACTTATGAAAAAGCTCACATCTATGAAATCTGTCTCTTCCACCTTTTGACAAATGTTTTTGATCAGCTGCCGGTTGCTCGTCTAAAAACAATGTATTACTCGTTCTGAAAGATGCACTATTTCATATTTGTTCGTTTTAAAAAAATATTTCATTTATAGTCAATAAATTATAACAACACAAGACTCGCAATATTCCGTTCCTCCACCAGGTATTTCTTGGCAATCTTCATCTTCCGAGTTCCATCTAGGAGTGTGTATCCGAAGAATGCGTCCTCTGTCTTCACACCCTTTGCCCACTGCACCTCGTATAAGATAGACTGACACACCGTCACCTCAAATCAATCGATAAGCGCGAACCATAATTATGCGATCGATAGTTTTTTTTAAATATAGATGTCATCAGTTAATAGGTATAAAAGTCAATAAATCGATAAATCAATGGATAAACGCACAGTATCGGTGTCCGCGACGTTGTGCGCAGCTAGGTACTCCATCTTGGCTGTAGCCTGGCGATCTTGGAGTCTGCGGTGAGGGGTGAAACCGGCCATGAAACACTGAGCAGTCCTGCAACAATCATTCTATAAAAGAGATGATTACCAGATTCACAAGAAAACGATTCGATAGTCGATACCACGCACCCATCGACAGCGCGTGGGAGAAGAAGTGCGAGGAGAAGATGGAGGAGAGGGCGCATCGCAGCCGCGCGGGGGCAGAGTGGACAGGGGAATGGGGATGGGAAGCAGGCGAGGCAGTCGCAATGCGAGGTCATCTTCCACTCCATCTCACCACCCACCTCATCATTTTCTCCTCCCTTTCTCTTCCCGCACGGTCGCATGGACATCTTCTGGGAGACAGTGGATGCCGCTTGGCAGGAGATCCAGTCCACGGTACGCCCTGATTCGATTGATTGAATAGTAACATACATTGTGTAATCACTGTTTAGCACGTGCTCTACATGCATAATGGGCGTGGACGATCGTTATTTTCCACAACCGTTTTCAGAACGTCCTCTTGGTGCTCATCAATGTTGTTATGTTCACGTACAGGGATTATATCAATGAGTGGATCCACTTTCTTGGTCGTCCCTTCATCCCTCTCATATCCACGCGGTGGTACTGCATATACTACATTGAGTGAGTACTGTACCGTATATTGTACCAAGTACCGTATACCGTATTCCTCCCTCTCGCAGTTCCGACATTGACGACGACGTTGCCGCAACGCCGGTGCCTATGGTAAGAATGCGTGAATGGTTAGTAGTTCACATTAAGATTTCAGTCGTTCGGAGTTCTGGATGCTTTTCTGCGACTGCAGAGCGGCGAGGGTGCGAGAGAGCAGGTGGACAAGGTGACAGAGAGATAGAGAGAGAGAGAGAGAGAGAGCGATAGAGAACCTTCTTTTCAGCTCGAGGTGGAGTGGCTATGGCGACGCGCCGCAACCGCTTACTATTCCTTCAAGCGAGACAGGGATCTGTGGACAGTGTACCAGGGTCTCGTCGACTCCCTCAAAGCATTCCAACTACAGCCCGCCCATCCACAGGTATAAGTACGGTAGAGGTTACCGGCAGTACCCGGATTACTGTACTTTCAGGTTGCCAAGTACCACGCCCTCCTCGTGTCATCGCTCTTCTTGCACGGCAATTGGTTCCACAAGGCCCGTCTGCTGCTCGACACCTGGGTGGGCGGGGCTTGGAGGGGCGGGGCTAATCGATACTTGCAGAACCTGCTCAACCACGCGCTCTCGTTGATCAGCGACTATGAACTGATCTACGCACGTGGACGCCTTCACTACTACGTACGTATTGATTATCGACCGATTATCGATCGATTTCAGATGACGAGCATGTGTTGGTTGGAGAAGAGGCTGGCTGGCTACTTTGCCCCGCTGCCTCCCGGTGACATAGAAGGCGCGTGCGAGGACTTCTATCTGGTGCGATATCGATTGATTATCAAATGGAGTGATTTGTGTGAATCAGACTGAAATCACTGAAATTCTCAAGTTCTACCATGCTATCGATTCTTAATGAACAAAGTAAAAAAGTAAACTATTCGTTTGCAGGTTGAGGCTACCGAGCGTGTTCCGGAGAACTCGTTCTACCTCGGTCGAGTGCTGCTACGGATGGGGCTCAAGAAGGCCGCGTCCACCCACTTACACAAGGTACTGTTTTATCGATTGAACATTTGAATTATCAAGAATAATTCACTGGTTTCTTTCAGTTCGTGAGCAGCCCCTACGGCAGTGTGGAGTTGAAAAAAGAAGCGACGACGCTGCTGGATGCTATGTAGCATTTGACTAAACCGTTGCCTGTTTTATTCGTGAATGAACTAATTGTCAAATTGTGGAGTTGATAGCATGGTAGCGTTTGAGAATTTCAGTCTCTGATTCGCACAAATCACTCCATTTATTGCAACTCTCCTCGCCCTCTCCCGCTGTTACCGTAATAAATCACACACTTGTATAAATATCCTCTCTCCGAAATAGTGTGAAGACGCGAGAGGATCAGACGAGAAGGGGTGAGAAACAGCGTGCAATAGTGAGAGAGCGGGGGCTAATTGAATATATTAGTGGCGTGCGCGGCGGGTACAAAGCAGGGGATGGGATGTCCCGCTGGGGAGAGAAGGGGGAGGGTGGTTGTAGAGAGGGAGAGAAGGAGAGAGTGGATACGTGTACCTCAACAAGAGTTATCATTTATCATTTGATTCAATACTTCATTGTACATTGTGTTTACATTGTACTTGAAAGTGACTTAATTTGCCTGTTGCGCGTGCACTGCACATGTATTAACTTTTTTTTACCGATTTCACTATTGCATTTACCTAGAAGTTTCTCATTGCAAATAATGATTTTTTTTCCGTATTTGAATGCGTGAGAAGCGTATTGGATAGTCGTCTGCTCACAGTATCATCCCTCCCATTTCCTCTACTCGGATTCCTCAATTCGGATTCGAATGTGGAAATCACTCAAGCGACACGTTTCGCCCCGTAAATAGTGCGTTTCCGTCGAAGAAAGAATTGCTCTCTCTGTCCCCCATCTCTCTCCCTCTCTCTGTCTCTCTCCCTGTCTCCCTCTCTCCCTCTTTCCCATCTTCCCAAACTCCTCCTCCCATCACCCATCTCCCATTGATCAAACATGTGTTTATCCAGCCGCGTTTACCACATGCATTCAAATGTCGACTGAGATTCCCACACTCACACTCGTACTCTCTCTCTCTCTCTCTCTCTCTCTCTCTCTCTCTCTCTCTCTCTCTCCTTACGACCTTTCCAGCCTCACACACTCTCACTCACCATCGATTGATATTCCATGATCGACGAGCTTACTTTGAGAGAGATCAAGTTAAAGTTAAAGATATCAAGATCTATCAGAGCCGCGACAGAGCTACAGTGACCGCAAGCTATTTGTTTACGTCAATTAGTGCAATCGGTGTGGAATCTATACAACCTCTCTTGTGTCTCGGCAGGGTGAGAGGCCAGAGAGGGCATGATTTACAGCCTACCGTAGTCTTCTCTCTCGCATCTGCCGCCTCGCGAAGGGGTCAAATGAATTGCGGCGACCGCCCCCGGG
Organism: Rhabditoides inermis; assembly: GCA_963966185.1. Lineage (NCBI taxonomy): Eukaryota > Metazoa > Nematoda > Chromadorea > Rhabditida > Rhabditidae > Rhabditoides > Rhabditoides inermis. Next base: position 702,719 of record CAWZYM010000302.1, read on the forward strand.
GGAGTAGTTATACTGGTATCGCCTGGGTGGTCCGTCGCTCTCACTTTATGGATCTTATAACATATCCTTGATACTTGTATTTCTTTCCATTCCATAATATGTCTTTACTACTATGACTTGAGTAAGAGAGTATGGTATGCTATGGTATGGAGCGCGCACTTTAGTTTCCCTCTCGCTTAGCGCGTCTCTCCCATCTATTATGACTAATCGGCTGCACATGGAATCATGTTGTATCTTCCCTCCACTACAGTCACCCATATGCGCCCCCCCCCCCGTCATCGATCGGCCATGTTGTGATTCTCCGTGGAACCGCCAACTGCCGCCGGAAGAACGTCACTTTATGACGTCATTAATCGATGATATTGATTTTTTTTACTTCGTGTATAATGAGTATAATGTATATCTCGCGTTCCGTGTTGATTGCTGTACGTTCCGTGTTTATTACTGTACTTGTAATAGTTACCGTAGTTACAGTATCGCAGAGATGGCTTCGCCTCTGGCAGACGCGACGGCGACAGCCGCCCAGGAGCTGAACAGGATAGCCATGGCAAAGTGAGTCCTCTCTCTCTCTCTCTTTCTCTCTCTTTCTCTCTCTCTCTCTCTCTCTCTCTCTCACACACACACACTTCCTGTCACAGTCCCATTCCCATGCAACATTCACACCGTCCCCCGTGTCATCGATCATTTCGCCCTGCCCTTGTCTCCCCCTCCCACCCACTCGATCTACCGTCCCTCTCATCTACCCGCCTCGGGGATCAGCCCTCCGGCACTCTCGTGACGTCACTGTGAAGAGGCGAAACAATGGCTATGATACACCTGCCCATCCAGCATCCATTCATGAGACGAAGTGGTGTGAACATGGTAGTAATGTGTGGGAGAAACAAAAGAACATCGATTGCGCAAGTGTGTAATATGCGATACCGTTTCCAGCTGTCTGAACGAGAGATAGAGAGAGAGAGATTGGCGTGTTCTCATTGCATCGTAACTCGTTGTCTCTGTTTGGTATGTGTGTTTGACAGCAGAAGAGGAGAGGGAGAGGGAGATGCAATATCCCTTCCGCTCGATGTTTTATGGTCCTTGATTAAACGGCAGACGGCGCGATGTGTGCTGATGCTACCATAAGCGGAACGGATGGGTTTACGAGTCGTGTGAATACCGTACAATACTGGATACCTGTACAATGAAATGTGATACAGTAAACAACAAACAACTGTTGTAGATGGAAGCTCGACGACTACCAGGCTCGGAAGAAGGAGCTCCTCTCTGAGCTGGCCGAGTTCCAGGAGGCAGAGAGGTGAGTATTACTTTTACTTTTTTAAAGCTAAACAACAATTTTCAAAGTTACTGGCACATACGTTTCATATATGGCTGAAACACATGGTGTTCTTGCAGGGGTAATGAGAATTCTTTTCCAAAATCAAATCAATCAATCATTTATCCGGAATCGCTACATCCTGACTGTACAACACATGCATACGGTACACAAGGGCTAAGCGCTGGGAGAAACAATGTTTAGCAACGGAGATTGGAGGGGCGAAAAGTCGATATCAAATCGATAATCAGTCGATATTTTTTTTGTTCAATTTTTTTCCATAATCCATCAGAATCAGATACCATTATATTATAGACTAGTCTGAAATGCCGCGTCGTCAGCCATATTCATTTATAGACAAACGCTTGCGTAGTCCGAGACACCTATAATACGCATGCGTTTCAAAGTGCACATAAATCATCGAGAAGATGGCAATATTGAGAAAATGAATGAACTGTTTCAATTAGATTCATACAGATTCATCCGCGAGACGGCGAAGACAATTGAGGAGCTGAACAGAGAGAAGGAGGAGCACAGCGAGATCATACAGGCCATTAATCAGGTGGGCAACTCCTCTCTCTCTTTCTTTTTCTCTATCTTTCTCTCACCTATCTCTCCCCCCCCTCTCTCTCTCTCTCCCTCTCTCCCTCTCTCTCACCCTCTCCTTCCAGGACAAGCTAGAGTTGGAGAAGGAGGTGGAAGAGGCGCGTGCCGAACGCGCGCACATCGAAAACAGCCTCGGAAAGAAGTGAGTTCACTTTTTTTTGTAATTACTGTTATAAAGTTCACACGTCTTCCCCATCCTTGAACAGAAGTGTATAGGGCGTTTCATTCGGTAATCTTGTGTTCCCTTCCGCAGAGGTCTCGTGAAATGGAGAGGGGTCTACCTTTAAAGAGGACAAAAATCCCAAATGATTGACTGAATTCTACACGAGTTATGATTCGCAGGCAGGCTGACTGTGGCGAAAGAGTTGTAGCAAAACTCATCAGAGGATTCGAACCCGCGACCCGTGTTTGTCAGGCGAAACTTTAACCAGTTGCGCCATAGAAGCAATGTGTGCTTGCAGCTAATTCTGAGCGACGTCACTGCGTTTATCGAAAAGAAATGACGGTCATTTCTTATCAATTTCTGGTGGAACGTGAGCTCGCAAAAACATGAAAGCTCTTAGTTACCGTATCATCCATTTGAAATTTTCGTGCCCGGACCCACCATGAGGAAGCTAGTGGGTCTTTTCAATTTTTTGCCGTCTTTACCTTTACCTGTTCATCGCTTCAGGTACGACCAGCTGGTGCGCCTGCTGGAGCAGTCGAACGACCGTTTGCGGGAGAGTGGAGTGGAGGAGACAGACCTCATACAGCCGGATGACATACCACACCAACACATTCCAAAGTAAGTATACTGTATACAAAATTGAACACTCTTAGTGCTCATGATCACATAATACCCTCACAACTTCTTACCTTACCTGCCCATACCTTCACTGGTCAGTGATACCGCATCACAGGTGTTGACTGGCTGATTTGCAGGCTGCCGCCAGCGCTCACCCCGACTTCCACCCCCTCCACTCCCATGCTGCCGTTCAAAGTACGTTTATTCCGTTATCACTATCTCATTATCTCGTAGTCAAACCAGACGTCCAAGCAAAAACGAAATACGTCAAAATTCCTCCTGCTTATGTGAAGACTGTGACGGAGACGTTAATTCCCTTCCCCTCATTCCAGCTCACGTCGTCTCTGTTTGGCGGGGCTCTGGGTGGATTTGAGCACATGCTGGCAATGCATGCCAGTCCGCACACACACATCAGGCACGTCATCACGGTTGACTTGGTATACTGTATATAGAAACGCGTTTCACTTGGTATTGCGTATTTGGTTATATGTATTTAGAAACATGTTTCACTCTCCATAGTGGTCTAGTGCTTTTGGAATTGGTCAATGCACCTCGCTTGTTAGAACCCTAAACATGAAAAAACTCCTTTACTAGTTTGTTTGCAGGCCTCCTCCGCCGCAGATGCCGATGCCGCCTCACATCTCATCCAAGATCGACCACTCCAGTCCGCCCATGAAGGTAGGAGGACGGTCAGACTGTAGACCCACCTAGCAGCTATCACTACTGCTAGTGATATTGCATACCTTTCACTGACCTTTTATAATGGCAAAACACATATTAGCCCTTATTTATCTTGTCGTAAGATGAACTTCAAACAGAGAAAATCACTCGTCGCTCACTTCTTTCAATCAGTTCACTATTGAAAAAGTTTCAGTTTACGTTTCATATATTAACTTGTTGTGAGTTGCAGACGTGCCAGTCGTGCTTCCAGCAGATACACAGGAATGCTCCCATCTGTCCCATGTGCAAGAGCAAGAGCAGGTAGAGAGAGAGAGAGAGAGAAAGAGAGAGAGAGAGAGAGAGAGAGAGAGAGAGAGAGAGATAGGAGAGAGAGGAGTGAGGAAAAGAGAGAGGGAGAGAGAGAAAAAGTAAAGAGAGAGATAGGAGAGAGCGAGACAGGAGAGAGAGAGGAGAGAGAGAGGGGGGGGGGGAGAGGGAGAGAGAGAGGGGGGAGAGGGAGAGAGATAGAAGAGAGCGAGATAGGAGAGAGAGAGAGGAGAGAGATAGGAGAGAGATAGGAGAGCGCAAGATAGGAGAGAGAGAGAGAGGCGAGAGAGAAAGAGGAGAGAGGAAGAGAGAGAGAGAGAGAGAGAGAGAGAAAGGGGGGAGAGAGAGATATGAGAGAAACCGTACTGTTTCAGAAGCAAGAATCCGAAAAAGCCCAAGAAGAAGGACGCATACTGATCTACCCCTCCCTCCACTGATCTACCGTGTGCAATGCGTACCTCCTTTCTTCCATGACATGTACAAAACCGGCACCTTATCTATCGATTGATGTATTGTATTGATTTATTGATTGCCTGCATAAATGTTGTGCGTATGATAGTTTCCGGGGGTGTTACTGACTGATACGGAAGCGTGGGAGAATCGCGAGAATCGAGAGACAGACTGGCGAAACAGAAACACTCATTGTTCAATCAGCATTGCGTAGTGAAGCCATGAAGAAGCCAATATCGCCAGCTTTCCGTCTTCATCTCGATTCAAATACCCTTCTTCCCCTTTCTATGCTCTATATACCCTAAATGTCAGCTACCAGTCTATCCCGCTTCCTTTTTCTCGTTGCTCCATCGTTTTCATGATTCATTTCTCGCCAGTCACCTCCTCTACCCATGCGCATTTCGTCCAACTTCAAACCTAATCCACAAGTACCGTATTCTGACGGATACAGTACCTGTCACGCGGACGGGTACTTGACATAGTCACTGGTTACTGTACCTCTCTCACCTGCGTCATCTCTAATCCGTTCTTCCACTTGAGTTGCGTATACGGGCGGCCTCTGTTTGGCATATACAATCCACTTCATTATGCGAGAAAAGAGAACACCTGTGCACATCCTCGTTCATTATTTCATAATTCAATACTGTTGGACGGTTATCGATTGATTGATTGATTGATTGATTGATTGATGTTATCACTTCTCTCGTCCTCTCTGTCTCTTTAAAGTCGTTCGCGGCCCATTGCAGACGACCTCACATTATTTCACGCTCCCTCTTTCTCTCGTCGCTCTCTCCATTGCGTGTGCTATTTTCATTGACTGATCTCGTCTGCTTCTCTGCTTCTCTATGCCTTGCTCAGAATCTCGCCGGGATTTCAGGTGTTCTCTTTTTGAAGCCATGAACATTTTGAGAGAAAAAAGTTCTTACATTGTGGGACAAAGAATGGAAAGTGTTCTTTTGATTCTGGATCGAGTGTAATCTACATCACTTGTTATTTGTTGAAATTGTATTTTATGAAACTCATTCACTTTCTGAAACGCACGGATGTTATTAGACTATTAGATAATGTTCCGCAAACATTTTGCAGGGTGCATACGATGGTGACGTTATCTCTGGAGTCTCTGACTAGCCAACTCAACGCAATAACCGCCGCCAAGTGAGTCAATTCAATAATATCCAACAACATTATCTGTATGAATGATGTATCTCATAACATTTGCCGGGGAAAAACTGTTGTATGTTGTATGAGTATGTGGTGCAACAATGAAATTTAACCAGGCAGATTGTGTTAGTGGTTCCCAATACTATCGTACTCCCCAACATGCACCGCAAAGAGAGTTACTCATGAACAACATCGTTTGTGTACATGTCATTATAAATTGGCCGGTAGAACTTGCATATAACTTGCATTAAACGGTGAGTGTAGCACCAAGTACAATGCAAGTTGATCAGTCACCTTGTGTCCACAGCATGATGTCATTTTCAGTGCCAAACTGGCCGAGCTATCCTCCGCATCTCATGAGTATCGACAGCAGGTGGTAGAGTTCAAGGCGGTCAGCGAACATCTACACAGGTGAGTAAATATTGATTTATTGATTGATTATCGATTGCAGTTGCGAGCAGTTGTCTGCGGAGCTTGAGAGCGAGAGGAAGGGACATGCGGAGGAACTGAGGCAGATCAATCAGGTGAGAGAGAGAAAGAGAGGGGAGAGAGAGGGGGGAGAGAGAGAGGAGGGAGGAGAGGGAGAGAGAGAAAGAGAGTAAGATGTTCTCTTGCAGGACATCAACTGTCTGGAAGACATGCTCAAGGTGATCAGGGGCGAACGCGATGCCAGAAGGTAGGTAGGTATTCCGAGTATTCCGAGTATTCCGAGTTCTTGAACTGGACTGACGCGTGAGTGTGAATGAACTACAGATAATGCATGATTATTTCAAAATGCGACGAAGTTCTAAAATCTGTAAATTTTGAAGCAAAAAAGAAACTATTGGAGAAAATTGATCTTTCAGTGATAATAACATTGTGCTGAAACGTATTTCGAATATGTGTTTTACTTAGGGAGGAGCTGCTCTCGAAATGGAATGACTTCCAGCGAGACACACACAAGGCGAACGGACTCATAAAGGTGATCAAGGATTGATTTATTATTGATTGATTACGTACTTACCTTACGTTTCACTTGTTTGTTATATAGAGTGTTGTGAAGCTGATGTTTCACAGTTTCACTGTTACTGATATTTTGAATATTGATCAACTGATATTGATTTATCGATTTTCAGCTCGGCGGACTCGACGAGGATCTGTTCGAGAGTGAGGTGGAGATTCCGAAAGAGCTCCGCGAGAAGTGAGAATCTCTCTCTCTCTCTCTCTCTCTCTCTCTCTCTTTCGCAATCCCTTCATTTTCAGTCTGACCCTCCCTCCAGTGCCGGACCTCCTCCCCGCCCTCCCTCTTCTCATGCAGTTCCCCTTTCCTCTTCACCAGCCCCAGCCACAGCAAGCAGTACGTTTCAAGGGATACGTTCTGAAGTACACATCCTAACGTGTTCCTATTCCAGCCGCTGCCGCTGTTCCCGCGCACTCCCATGCACACTGACGCCAGCAAAATGAAGGTGAGGAGTGAAGTTGGGGAAATGACGGAGCCGACCATTGTAGTATTGAATCCATAAGCGACTGTAAACAAAACTAGTTAGTTATAAACAATGAACACAACCTGTATCCATGCGTTGAACATTTACAGTTTCAAAGTTCAATATGTAAACACGGACATTGTATATGATATCGAGAGTAGACTGTATCACCAATATTCAGTAGTCATGGTTTCAACCTGTCTGTTTTAGACGTGCGAGTCGTGCGGAGCGCAGATCCACCGAAATGCGCCCACCTGTCCCATGTGCAAGTGCAGGAGCAGGTAGGGAGAGAGAGGGAGGGAGAGAGAAAAAGAGAGAAGAGAGAGGGAAAGCGAGAGTGAGAGAGTGGAGCGAGAGAGAGAGAGGGGTGAGAGAGATGACCGAAGGAAAAATTTAGTTTCATCTCTTCTTTTTCAGGAGCAAGAACCCAAAGCGCCGACACCTGAACAAACAGTGAAGTTGAGGGAATCAAAATGTCTCCTCACTATTGTGATGTTTTGTGTTAAACAAACAATGTGTTTTTTTGTGATAAATATCTAATAAATCTGTTCGGTCTGACTCGATGCTCGCTCTTGCTATACATCATCAAAATAATCCACGATTACTACATTAGCGCCGCTGCAATTCAGTAGACATCAGGACATCAGCTCCACAAGTTTTTTTTAATTTCATCTCGTTAGCATTTCTTTTTTTAATTATTGTGTTTCACGCGTTGCTAAGAAACTATTTAAATTATTGTTATCGAATTCAGTTCACTACGCGATTCGTTCTATAAAAGACTACAGTCACAATCACATTCTCATTCCATTGTCAGAACAACTGTTCTCATTATTACTTGTTCGTACACTACTTTCTCAAAAACTACGGGTAAACTAATTACACTATAATCACATTCGTAAACGTATGTAGACACGATTTTTAATATCAAAACACCCGGCGCCACAAAACATAGACAGGTGGTTCGCTTACCAAAAACTAGTTTGTTTTCAGTTATTTTAATGGATGTCACGTTGGATTCAACTGGAGAGTCGATAGTCTATGGTCACTATGAAGACGACTATTACTATTACTACTCCGATGTACCTGGGTACTTCTATGGTTACAGTAGTACCCTGATTATACTACCACTTATTGGGATTCTGCTGTATGCGATTGTATTATGGGTAAGAATTTTCTCTCGATTGAAGTACCGTTTCCCAGACCATCAAAACAGACGTGGTTCGCTGGCAGAACGTGGCTTTCCGAGTGATGTTCCACATTGGCGTGGCCCACTGTGTGAGACTATCCATGGACATTCTCTCTGGGTACACGTCTTTCGGACAGACCAGAATGTGTGGCAACTTGTGTATGGATGTGAGCGTTTTAGAGTATGATACGTTTAACTATCTTTTCAGATCCACGGGGCCATTTACACTGGCTCAGATGTATCATCGATATTATTGTTCACAGTTTTGTGCATTCAACGAGTGATTGTCACGTCGTTTGCAACTTCGAAAATTGCATCATTATTTTCTGTCCGATCTGTACACGTGAGTTGTTGTTGTTGTTGTTTTGATTTGTGTTTGTGGTTTTGGTCGGCACCTGTTGATACAACCCATTAAGATTTTCCTTTTGTTATGCTGGCTAGCTGGTATTGCTACAACCATAACTCACCTAACTGCCAATTGCTGGATTCAATACGGCGTTGGTTTTCTTTTTTAATGTTGTTCACATACATATACATATTCAGATTTATTACTTCAACTATTTTAACGGCTTTTATCTCCAAAATCACAGTTATTGCATGTACTACATGGACTTGTTTGAGTCTTACAATGTGCTAGTCAGCATGTTTCTAGCTGTAATCAGTTATCTCGCTGTGTCGATTTCCTTCATGAAACATGTATCCGCAATTCAATCACTTGTATGTATTTATAAGAAATTGTTTCCAGAAATGCTTCACAAAAGGATCGAGATTGAGGGGCACTGAGTACATTATTACTATGCAGGTAAATCAAGTAGAAAAAATATACTAATACATATTATTTTTCGATCAGTAGAATAGTTTGATTTGATCAACAACATAATTAGTTATGTAAAAACTTCTTTTAGATCTTCGTGATAGTTGTTGTAAAGGTCGCTTGGTCGAGCTTTCTCTACTCCTCCTTTCTCTCGTACACACACGGTCACCATGCGTGGTTCTGGGTGAATGTCGCCAACATAATCTTCGTCGTCATGTATCCTTGGTCCTATGTCACTTTCAACAGGTATGTACATAGGGGAAATGACTATGATGATTCCTATTGTAGGCGTCTTCGACAGGCCGTGTTCCGTCGTTGTGGTTGGCAGCGACAGACAGTACACACTGTCGGAACTTCCATACTATGCGTACTCGAGACAACAACAAAACCGAGATGACAAAACACAGTTGTTCACAGTTCATAATTATGTAAAACGTAAAACGTAAATTGTAAAACGTAAACGTAAAACGTAAATTGAATACGTTGTGATCGAATGAAAGAAAAAGCCATTCGCACAGTGGCACAGCTCATGAGACGTATGCAATAAAATTTATTTTTGCACGTACAGTAGTAAGATACAGAAGTAGTTTATTCTATTTTCCGGGTCGGGGCGTGCAGCAGCCCCTTCCGAGGCAGATACACGGAGAGGAACGAGTGAGATACGACTGGAACGAAGGCATTGCATTCCGAGTGATTGAACATTTCGAGTGGCCAGTCTCTTCGGAACAGCCCCTTCACAACTATTTCGGAACACATTGTTTGGTCGTGTTTCGAAGGCGTTTGTACTCGCGTTCCGAAGTCAGTATTGAATGGAATTTCGACGAGACTGACCGCTAATTATTCAATGAGCAAACAAGACTCAGCGGCTACACAGACAGCGAGTGATGTGCATACTTATCAATTAGTAACTACCTTGAACATCTTCCCCGCAGCGAATGGATAGACGAGACTGGGTGACTGAAGGATACGAATCAGCTCGGTAAAAATCTACCAATCACACCTTGAACTTTTTTCCAGCAGCGACTAGCGCTCCGGCGCGCTGTCGCGCGCCTCCGCACTAGGCATACAAGATACAAGAATAGACAAAATAGAAAAATAGTTGCTTTTTTGCGTAGAAACATGTATCTCTTTCAAGTTCTGTCTGTTTCAACTATCTCTCACCTACTTTTTTCTTCTGTTTTCTTTCTAGTTTTTTTTCTATTTTCAACTCATTACTTCCTCTTCCTCCATATCTCTCCCCTACTTCTTTTCTCTCTCTCTCTCTCTCTCTCTCTCTCTCTCTCTCTCTTTCTCTCTCTCTTTCTCTCTCTCTACCCTCCTTCCTCTCTCTCTACCTCTGTCTCTTTCTTTCTCACTTTCTTTTATCTCTATTCTCACGTCTTCGCAGCGGTGACAACAACATTCTAGAGACAGTACTATGGCACCTTCTGTCTACTCTTCTACTCTCACGTCTGCAGCAATCACTGCGACTTTCAATAAACAGTTATGTCTACTCTCCCTTCTCTCTTCTTCTCTCTCTGTCTCTCTCTCTCTCTCTCTCTCTCTCTCTCTCTCTCTCTCTCTCTCTCTCTTTCTCTCTCTATCTCTGTCTCTCTGTCTTTTTCTTGTCTATTCTCACGTCTCCGCACCGGTGACAACAATTGTCTAGAGACATTACTATGGCACCTTTTATCTACTCTTCTACTTTCACGTCTGCAGCCGTCACTGCGACTTTCAATAGACAGTTATGTCTACTCTCCCTACTCTCTCCTTCTCTCTCTGTCTCCCTCTCTCTCTCTCTCTCTCTCTCTCTCTCTCTCTCTGTCTTTTTCTTGTCTATTCTCACGTCTCCGCATCGGTGACAACAATTGTCTAGAGACAGTACTATGGCACCTTTTATCTACTCTTCTACTTTCACGTCTGCAGCCGTCACTGCGACTTTCAATAGACAGTTATGTCTACTCTCCCTTCTCTCTTCTTCTCTCTCTGTCTCTCTGTCTCTCTTCTCTCTTTCTCTCTCTCTCTCTCTCTCTCTCTCTCTCTCTCTGTCTTTTTCTTGTCTCACGTCTCCGCATCGGTGACAACAATTGTCTAGAGACAGTACTATGGCACCTTTTATCTACTCTTCTACTCTCACGTCTGCAGCAGTCACTGCGACTTTCAAGAGACAGTTATGTCTACTCTCCCTCCTCTCTCCTTCTCTCTCTGTCTGTCTTCTCTCTCTCTCTCTTCTCTCTCTCTCTCTTTCTGTCTCTCTGTCTCTTTCTTGTCTATTCTCACGTCACCGCATCGGTGACAACAATTTTCTAGAGACAGCACTATGGCACCTTTTATCTACTCTTCTACTCTCACGTCTGCAGCAGTCACTGCGACTTTCAAGAGACAGTTATGTGAAAACAACTGTTTTTACTACTACTCTCTTCTGTCTACTGTCTTCTCTCCCTACTGTCTACTCTCTCACGTTCTAAAAAATATAATTCGACCGCCTGTGCTTGCCAAATGACATGTAAGGTGAAATCGATTCTCACCTCACCTCACTTCCACTCGTCCCTGTACTGCATCAATAAGCGGAATTTCAGGCTCAATTTGTTCAAGTAATGAACTCAAAACCTATGTAGTTTCAACTAACAAAAAAAAACAGTCCATATTTCTATATCACGTCTACAATGACTTCGAGATGACACAGCTGAAAGAAAATAAGCCGGCTGGCGCGCCCTAACTCGTTGTGCGCATGTCTGCAGTAGCTTGATAGAGTTTGAAATTGGATTGATCTTCACAAAACATAATATATTGACTGAATTTGTCATGAAACACTTTCTTTGCCTTTTAGAACCTCAAACTCGTCGTTTCGTGGAAATTCTTAGTTGATGCTTCAAATTTTGTCTTTTTTTCAACTGACTCAATCCATTTTTGTTATATTTAGACATATTTCTATCAAAAAATACACAACTGAGTTAATATGGGTCAGTGATTGCGAATGCCAACTATTCGATATCGATCGGTTGACCTGGCGGCTGGTAGCGAGCAATCCGGTGGGCGCGACCCCAGCAAGTAACGCGCGCTCAGAAAATGTCTAATACGGTATGAAGACGAAGTCCGATCGACCTGAAACTTTGACAGAAGGGCTTTTTTGCCCATAAAAGCTTAAGTTTACAAATTGGACCCTCTATCTCGTCTGTACGAAAAGTCGATCATATTCGCCATATTTGGTGACTTTTCAAAAAAAGAAACCAGTTTCTATAATCTATTTTATGTAATCTTTCTTCTATTCAATTTTTATAGAAATCGAAGATCATGAATTTTGGGTGCATTTTGGGTACATTCGCCTATTTGGGCATGAAGATGAGGTCACAAGCAGCTGGTATCGCGGCTATCGACTTTTTCTAGGTCGATTCACCTACCCTCCAAATTTCGTTCTAATTGAAGTATTTTGAAAATTTTCTCTATAGTTAAGAGATTAGGTGATAACTATGATCAGGAGATCGCTATTGACGAGATATTTGGAATTTTGCGTTCTCGGGTGTTAGAGAAACTTTCTAGAAAAAATTAGCAAATAGGGTATACTTTGAAAAGAGATATCTCTCCGGAAAGAATGACAGACAGACACCATAGTAAATATTAGTATGAAAAGGGGACTAGCGCTCCGGCGCGCTGTCGCGCGCCTCCGCACTAGGTATACAAAAATAGAAAAATAGAAGAATAGTTCGTCTTGCATGTTTGATAGTTGATTACTCTCTAATGACTCTTGCGAAGATAAATACACGCAAGGGTTGTAGTTGTGTTCAAGTTCTGTGTACAAGTTCTATGTATTTTGTATATGTAGCTTGTAATTTTTGTTTTTTTTCTAATTATCTCTCCTACTTCTTTTTTACTTATTTTATGTTTCACAGATGTACAACGCCCCATCTCTTTTTCCTCTACACTGTTCTGTCTACTTTCCATCATATCCCCCTCCTCCTCCCTCCGCCTCTCTCTCTCTCTCTCTCTCTCGGTATCTCTTTCTCTCTTTCTCTTTTTTCTCAGTATTATATTCTATAGCAACAGTATTATATTCTCTATTGTCTACTGTCAACTTTCTAGAGACAATACTAATACTATGCTCTTGTTTGTCTACTGCATCTTTTTCTTCTACTGTGACAACAACTTTTCTAGAGACATTATTAGGTTTTCTTCTGTCTACTTTCACCTCTCGTCACCTTTTCCAAGCTCACATCTGCAGTAATCACTATCACTGCGTTTTTCGAGAGACAGTTATGTCTACTCTCCCTTCTCTCTCCTCTTTTCTCTTTCCTATCTCTCTCTCTCTCCTATTCTCTCTCTTGTATACTTTTACGTCCCGGTGACAACAACTTTCTCTAGAGTGTGGTACCTTCTGTCTACTCTTCTATTCTCACATCTGCTGTAGTCACTGCGACTTTCGAGACACAGTTATGTAAAAACTTTTGTAAACAGAAAGTACTACTCTCTTCTCTTTTGTCTTTTATCCTACTGTCCACTCTCTCACGTTCTAAAAACATAATTTGACTGCCTGTGCTTGCCAAATGACATGTAAGGTGAACTCGATTCTCACCTCACCTCACTTCCACTCGACACTGTACTGCATCGAAAAGCGGAATTTCAGGCTGAATATGTACAATAGTACAAGTAACAAAACTCAAAACTTAGTTTCAACTGAAAAAAGAAACAGTAAATAGTTCTATATATTACGTCTACAATGACTTCGAGAAAAGAAGCCGGCTGGCGCGCCCTAACACGTTGTGCGCACGTATGAAGGAGTTTGAAACAGTTTGAGGTTGATTTGATCGTTAGAAAGCACTATCTATTGACGTCTCGAAACATTTTACTTAAATAACTTAACTTTCAACATTCAACTTTTCGGTTTGTCAAAGTTATTCGTTGAAGATAGAAATTTTGTCATTTTCAACTGACTCAATACATTATTGTCATATTCAGACAGATTCCTATCAAAAAAGACATAACTGAGTGGATATGGGTCAGTGATTGCGAATGCCAACTATTTGATATCGATCGGTTGACCTGGCGGCTGGTAGCGAGCAATCCGGTGGGCGCGACCCCAGCAAGTAACGCGCGCTCAGAAAATGTCCAATACTGTATGAAGATAAAGTCCGATCGATCTGAAACTTTTACAGAAAAGCTTTTTTGCCCATAAAAGCTTAAGTTTACAAATTGGACCCTCTATCTCGTCTGTACAAAAAGTCGATCATATTCACCATATTTGGAAACCAGTTTCTACAATCATTTATACGTAATCTTTCTTCTATTCAATTTTTATAGAAATCGAAGATCATGAATTTTGGGTGCATTTTGGGTACATTCGCCTATTTGGGCATGAAGATGAGGTCACAGGCAGCTGGTATCGCGGCTATCGACTTTTTCTTGGTCGATTCACCTACTCTCCAAATTTGGTTCTAATTGAAGTATTTTGAAATTTTTCTCCATAGTTAAGAGATTAGGTGATAACTATGATCAGAAGATCGCTATTGACGAGATATTTAGAATTTTGCGTTCTCGGGTGTCAAAGAAACTTTCTAGAAGAAATTAGCAAATAGGGTATACTTTGAAAAGAGATATCTCTCCGGAAAGAATGACAGACAGACAGACAGACACCATAGTAAATATTAGTATGAAAGGGGGACTAGCGGGCCGGAGGCTCGCTTCGCTCGCCTCCGGCCCGCTAGTGGCGGCGGCTTCGCCGCCGCACTGCGCTCCGAGGCTCGCGCGCCTTCGGCGCGCTCGCCTCTCCACGTCAAATCATCAAAACTTCAAATCTGAACTCTACTACAGCTCTAGTACACATCAGACATGGAAATCTCAAGTTTTATAATTGTTTACATTTTTGTTTACTTGTTTACATGACTTGTAAACATTGAATATGAACTCTCCTTTGGGTCTAGTTTACATCAAACATCGAAATCAGAAGATTTGGAGTTGTTTACTTATTTGTTTACTTGTTTACCTGTTTTGTTTACGTAAACATCGTACTTGTTTACTTGTTACCTATACCAAGTATGAAGTTCGTAGCAGTAATATAAGCTGAGAAATTGCCCATGACCTTACTTGGAATATGTAAATGAGGTGAATGAGGACGAATTGTTTATTTGAAAATTAGTACTTGTTCACTTGTTACCTGTACGAAATATGAACCTTCTACCTCGACAAATAACCGAGTTATGAATTTTCAAATATTTCTGAGCATTTAAAAAGATTTGGAGTTGTTTACTTATTTGTTTACTTGTTTACCTGTTTTGTTTACGTAAACATCGTACTTGTTTACTTGTTACCTATACCAAGTATGAAGTTCGTAGCAGTAATATAAGCTGAGAAATTGCCCATGACCTTACTTGGAATATGTAAATGAGGTGAATGAGGACGAATTGTTTATTTGAAAATTAGTACTTGTTCACTTGTTACCTGTACGAAATATGAACCTTCTACCTCGACAAATAACCGAGTTATGAATTTTCAAATATTTCTGAGCATTTAAAATGTGTGTTTTTTTGAAAATAAATTGAAATTCAAAAAATAGCTAAAATTCTGGTAATCTGCATACGAGATGGTATTGTTACACTGATAATTAAATGATAAAATCCAGCTTCCAACTACCTCATTAGTGGACACAGTAGATGGTTTTGTAATCTGACACTGAAAACAAACACTTATATTGTGTGTAGTTTGCTTCCTTGTTCACTTGTTTACCTGAATTGTTTACCTAAAGCGAGATACTTGTGTACATGTTAGTTGTAGAAAGTATCAGTACTGCTACAGGTTTGTGGAGAAAGTTATTGGGACTCAAATGTGAAAAGTGGTCAAAAAATCGATATTTTCAGGTGTCTACCTGTGCAGGTGAGCTAGGTAGATGAATCTGAGCGGTGACCGTGTGGTCAAGGGACCCATCAAAACGTACCGAGTTGACAAGATTTAAACTTCTGACTCTTGAGATATGTGCCCGGACAAAGAAACATACGCCATAGCAAATTTTATATAGCCCTTTGCTTCGCATGGCGAATGGGTAGACGAGACTGGGCGACTTGTACTTGCGTTCCGCACTGAACGGGTAGACCATGCTCGGAGACTGAAATGTTGTACATCGTACTTTACTATTAGGTTAAGAAATGGCGGGGTGTTTACCTTGAACTTGTATTCGCCACCGTACGGGTAGCCGAGGCTTGGCGACTGAAATAAACATACTCTATCAGCATCTCATTCATAACAAGGCACAAACATACCTTGAACTCGGATAAGTGGGAATAGAGCACTGGCTCAGTGTTTATCTGAACCTGAAACTTCGGTTGAATCTATGTAAAAACTACATAGGTTTACACTTCATTATTTTAACAAAAAAATGCATACGCACTCGACCATCGTTGTCGTATTCCGAACTCGCAACAGCGAAGATTGCGAAGAGAGTCGGAATGGCATGCATCCTGAAATAGAAGACTCACAAGGTCAAACGCGAACATTACTGTGTGAGAGCACTGGCATACTTGCTTTAATAATATCAACTGTACAATCCATTAGTGTCGCTATACGCACTTGTACAGTTGTACAGTTTTTTTTTCTAGTTTTGATAGATCGAGGGAAGAATGTAGTTGTATGGGATGTAGGAGTTTGGAAAGCACCTATGTACGTGCATTCTCATTTGTATTTACCGGTCAACAACTTTTTCAACAGTTCTTCACAAACGCTACAATCTACAAAATGCATGCTTTAAGTGGAGCAAAAGTCACACGCGAGCCTGCGTGACTAGCAGAAAAGCTACAGTTTCGTGAAGAATCTAGCATTCCTTGAAAGAAAGCTGATATGGAAGACTATTTTCTGGATAACCCAGTTCTCTTGAATCGCATATTGACACTGATCCAAACTGTCTATGGTATTCCCTGTGTGTTCCTCAGCGTTCCTATCCTCTTTGTTCTTCGCAGAAACAAGGAATACAACGGACAGTCTTTCTTTCAACTGCAGTTCATTGCCACTGCAACGGTACATCATGATTGTTTGTGAAAACGTTTTTGTTAATATTCGTTATCAGAACCTTATGTGGTATATTTTTGACAACCTATGGAGTCGCATCATGCGCCTCGCTTTGTTTAATCACATCTACTACAAGCTGTTTGGCTTGGAATACACATACGCTCTGACTCCAATGAATGTGCTGCAGTATTATTTTCTGTCGTCGGCAATGTTTTCTATGATAACTATGCAGTTCAATAGACTCACATGTGTGTTGTGGCCAACACAATATCATCAGGTATAGGCCATTCCCTCTTTTCATCGTACGGCAATGTGACTGGCTCGCCAGACACGAGAATTTCATGCAAATTTGCCTCGGTTGGGTGTTTTTGTTCTCAAACACAGTAAAAACGACGAAAATCAAAATTGAACACTAGAGATCTCTAGGCATTCTATTTGGGCATCTTCTACAGAAAACTGGGCGCTGTGCGATAGGTTTGAAAAGAGTAATTAAGTTTTGCAGTTTTCCCATCGTAAGTCGACTGAAAATCAAGGTTTTTGGAATCTAACTGAAAAACGAAGTCGAAAATCGAAAATCGAACACTGGAGATCGATGAGTACTATTGATACACATCACATATCAAAATTTTGTGAAGCTTGATTAATTCTTTAAGGAGAAATTAACTTCATAAAATGGAGAACTTAGCACTTCATTAGACTTGCAAAACTTCATTAGACTTGCAAATGACCCTCATTTTCCTAAAAAGAGACCGCCAAGCGCGCGCATTGCGCAATCGATTGGTCTCGCGCGGGCCGATAACGGGTTATTGATGCCTCAAATGCTGTCTGGTAAACATTCGGCGAAGTGAATGCCGTACGATGAACGGGGGATTCCCTATATGAAGTATTTTTCTGACTTGTAAGTACAACAGAAGGTGAAATTTCAGTCTTGGCGCGACTTTTCTCGTCTCGTTCTCTTTTTCACCCACGTCCTCCCCCTCTTTGCC
The DNA here is from genome assembly GCA_963966185.1 of Rhabditoides inermis. Lineage (NCBI taxonomy): Eukaryota > Metazoa > Nematoda > Chromadorea > Rhabditida > Rhabditidae > Rhabditoides > Rhabditoides inermis. Next base: position 720,436 of record CAWZYM010000302.1, read on the forward strand.
TATCCCCATCTCCTCATATCACGAGTCCCCCTCGTTCCGATCGGGTCCAACGCCTCTCACGCATCTTCCACTATCGGCATCGGCTACGATCACGTGTTGAGGCCATGGGTGAGATGGAATGACATAGAGTACTCGCCTACCAGTGACTCGCCATTTCAGCCCAGCAATAGTCTGTTCAGCGCTGCGTATGGAGCTCTCACCTGTGTACTTGTGATGACTCTAACTGTGGCGACGATAGGCGCACTGAGAATGAAGGTGAGTGTCAGGGTCAGGTCACAAAACTTCTTACTGACTGTTGCGATATGTCAATATAAAATAAACATTTCAGAGCCAGCAAGCGCGCCGCAGCGTCGAGTCGCAACTCTTCACTGTGTCCATCAGCACTGCCTTCATCGCAGCCACCCTATGTGTCAGCTTGGTCCGTGCTACTCAATTTCACCTTCCGGAAACACCATCGGACATTTGTCTTTTGAACCGACTTCTCTCTGTAAAGATGAGATGGATACTCGGCGTATTTAACAAAAAGAAATTCATTCAAGTCAGTGATCCTTTTCTTTCAGCTCGGCTACGTTCTCTTCTCCCGTGACTCGTACAACATGTTGCTGCAGAGCCTGTGGGCTATAATGGTAGACGTATTCGTCCACATTCCTCCATGCACTATGATCGCCGTCAACAAGAAGCTGAGGAGACAGGTGGGGTGATGTTTCATTCACATTCATGTAATTCTTCAGGTCATTCTTCTTCTCATCGGTACCAAGTCGCGGAATGAAGAAGCTTCTCGAGTATTTGTCAGTTCAGTTCCGCGATTGTCCATCCGAATTTCGGCTTGACTACATGACTTTCTATATACATACATGACGCTACAATTTCCATCTCGATATTATACGCCATTGTAGTTTCTTAAAACATGTCATGGTCATGGTAGTGATTGTGCACAGAATGGGCCGCATTTATAGTAGTGCAAGGCAACGTTTTCTCGTAAAAAGTATTTGCGTGAGACATGAAACTTCTCTGTGTTTGTTTCAATTGACGAATAAAACTCGCTGTGACTACCAACCCGAAGTTGAGAAAAAAAACTCCGGTGGGAAACACAAAAATACACTTGTGGAAATTACAAATTACTAGAGCACACCTTCTCACAGCTTCTCACGTTTGACGAACATTAACGTAGGGGGGAGCGCCTATGAGCGAACTTCTGAGGGCGCGGCGCTCGTGCTACCGTATGCTCGCCGCTGCGCGGCTTGCTCAGCGAAAGAGCGAGCGCGTAAACTAAGTATATGTAATCTTTTAATGTTCATAGTGTTGTGCGTATCACCACAGCTTTTCATGGATCTTCGTTCGCGGGCCAAGGTTTCTGACTGTGAGAGTAAAGAGAAGAAGAGAAGAATCGAGCGCCAATCATCGACTCCACATCAGTCAAAGACGCAGAGTACGTGAACAGAACCTCATCCTCACTCTGAAAGAGCAATCAATCGATAATCAATCGATATGCGAACACCATGCATTGCTTTGGTAGTTTAAGAGAAGAACAACGGTGGAGGGAGAAGAAGAGGATGCTGATTGAAAAGATTTATCTCAAATCGTATGGCATTGGGGGGGGGGCAGTTTGGAGTTTATATTGGGTAGTTGGCGAATGACTTGGGTCCGGCCACGTCCGTCGTTGGTCCCTCAGCAGCAGAAGCTTGGTCGCAGCATTTTCGAAACGTCAGGCGAGCGGAGCGGCGGCCGGCTGTATCGCGCGAAAAGTACTTTTGAAAGAGAATGTGTAAATGGAATGGCGAGATGTGAGTGCATGTGACTGATGAGAATTGTCAGCCCGTGCTGGGTAGGGATTGAGTGCATCAGATGGGCATGTGGATGCCATCTGTGCAGATCGAAGAAGACACGCCGATCAACTCGATCGAGGCGTGGACAATGATGTGGAATGACTGGGAGAAGAATGATGAGACACCGAACTGGTATCTGGTTTGGTCGTCGTCGTCGCTGACCTTCGTCGCCGCTTTGCCGGAGCTAGAGCTACCAAGAAAAGAAGACGAAGAACGACAAGCTTGGGAGGAAGATGTGGGGATGTGACCCAGGCCGATAAAGCTTACTAGCTCTGTGGTCTTACTCGATACCTGAGAACCTTAACTCCCTCAAGTTGTGATAGCTGACTATTAAAATGCCACCGTAAACAATAAACAACCAATCTACAATCAATACTTTCAGAAAGTACACACAACACCACAGCAAAAAAAAAACAATTTATAAAATTACAAGACACTGAAAAATGCACCAGGGTAAAGGAACAGAGAACATAAATTCAATTATCAGATACACTAACTATCAATTATCAGATACACTAAATATGGAAGTCGAGAGGCATTGGGAGACGCTTCGGGGAAATGAGAGACGAAGACGGAGACTTGGGCACGGGAAGACTAGGCGCGGGCGGGAGATGAGGCCGCCGCGCCAACTCTCGAGCAGAGTGGAGCTTCACCTAAAACACGAACGTCACAATTGGACCAACGTACGATCTCTCTCTCTCTCTCTCTCTCTCTCTCTCTCTCTCTCTCTCCTCGCGGTTAGGCCATCATGTAACAAAGACAGGAACTCACTCTTCGTCGCTGGTAGGGGTCTCGTACAGCTCAAAGATCTTGCCTTTGCTCCACTTCGATGACATATTCTCGTATTTCGGGAGCTTGAACGGATGGCCCACCGCCTGGTTGTATCCCGCCCACACGCCACAAGCCATCCAAACCACCTCGGTCCTAGTCCTTACCTTCTCGATGTTAGCCGCCACAGCGACCTTCCGCAGGGCTTCCTTCTGAGTAATCTGCAATGCACCAGTTGAACGCAACTGAAGACTAGAGAAATCACTATGTGAGTGTCCACCTTGCTGTTCTTGGGTGTGCCGCCACTGAGGTTGATGTCGAGCCTTCTGACACGTTTCTCTAACTCCTGTCATCCTTCTCCTCCGCAGACTCCTCCAGCTGCTCCACCTTCTTCTATGTCTGGTTCAGCTCGCGCGCAGCTGCATCAGCTTGGGCCTGCTCGGCCATAGAGCGGTGCGCGTTCCCCTCTAGCTCCCTGAGGCGCGCTCGCAGGAGAGCCAGCTCGGCGTCCTTGTCAGTGGTGCTCGCCTTTAGCGTGTCCACATCCGATCGGGCAGCCGCCAGCTGCGCCGACAACTCCCTCACTTTGTAGCGAAGATGGGAGGCGAACAGGATTGCCTTTTCGTCCACGAACTCCGAGAACTTCTCGTCCATTGCCTAAACCCTAAACATGTGAATGTTAGAGACCTGCATGATACACATTACACAAAGAAAAGAAGTAAGATAGTAAAGCAAATGATATCGTATGATGTACCTGCTCTTCGGGAATGTGTCCATCTCCATGGTGGAAGTGCTCCATGCACGAGTGACGCTTGTTACAGTACAGTCTCTCGATAAAAAGGTTTGCTTGCTCTAGCAGGCACACGCAGAAAGCAACGCCGTCGTCACATTCCTAAAACATGTTAAATACAATTGACACCAGCATTAGCACACCAGTCTTGTCGATATAACGGAAACACTTCGTCTCGTCCTCATGCTAACACCGAGAAATTCCACAAATATAGGGTCACCCCCATTTTCACGATACGCAGTTATCTCGGTCGACCCAGACACGAACCAGACAATGAGAAAATGACGTCGAAAAGAAACACTTTTTGGTGTTTTTGAGCTCAAATGAGCACTTTCCAAAAGAAAAGCACAAATATCGAGCCGACAATCTGTTAGTACTACCCAGAGGTTCACTCTCCCAAAGTTTGAAACTTTTTGGTGAAGTTTGAACAAAGTTATTAGAGAAACGCTGAATCACCTATTGAAGCTATGCATTTTGGAGGTTTTTCATGATTTATAAAATTTGAAGTGACGATATCAATAAAGACGAGCCGACAATCTCCTGGGAACAGTCTCAGTAATCCTCTGTCCAAAGGACAAAAAAAAAGATTTTTCGAACGAAGTTATTAGCTCCGGAAGATGCTCCGATCGGCTTCATTTGACCCTTATGTGACACTCCGCGTTTTTGGACAATCTGCGCACACCAGACTCACATGGAAGAGTTTGAAACAGTGGTGGACAATCTGCGCACATGACAAGGTTTATTCTTTGGAACCAATGATTTTCTTGTGGACATTCTGCGCACTGCGGATATGTGCGCGCTGTCCGAACACCGTATGACCGGCGCGTGTTTTTGTCGTTGTGTTTCGCGTCTCTCCGTTCTATTTTTCTCTCGTCATTTTATGCACATGCTAAGTATTTACATTAAATTCAGTTATGGAAAGCGGGCTGCGACGGAACAACCGTCAAAAGAAAATGTCACTCAAGGTGAGTGTCATTGTATCAAATTTGTTTTATGATTGTTTCATAAGCTTGACGTTTCAGGCAGTAGAAACTGTCAAAGAAGTTGTCCCGTTGAAAAAGAAAAAGAAGAAATTGCACACAGGAACGGACACTGCTAGGGTGAGTGAATGTTTTTCAATTTATCGATTGACTTTGTTTTTGTAGACGGATCAGATGCCCATTTCGTCCCACGTCTTCGGTGGCGACGAGCCCCATAAGAAGCGCAAGGACAAACACCTCGTCAAGGAGGACGTGGTGGAAGAAGGAGGAGAAGAAGCGAAAGAAGAAGGAGGAGAAGAAGCGAAAGAAGAAGGAGAAAGAGGAAAAGAAGGAGCAAAAGGAGAAGGCGAAGAAGGAGGAGAAGAAGCGAAAGAAGAAGGAGAAAGAGGAGAAACGAGCATGCGGAGAGACTTCTCCGGTTAGTGGTTTTGTATTCATTTGTTTTGGGGACTAGTGGGGTACTGTAATGTATACTGTAGTTGATTCAGTCTGGCCCCGCCGAGCTGCTGGAGTCGGTGGGAGGAGCAGGGCAGAGAATTGGCTTTGGCGCCTACTACGGCTATGCTAATCAGCTGATTGAAAATTGATTGAGTGTAGAAATGGTCAGGATTGGTTGCAGTCGACATTGTCCTCCTCCGACTTCCCTGTGTTGAGGCCGAGCGCGTTCTCCAGCTCCACTCTCACCCCATTGTCGGTGTGTTTCATATTAATTGATTATTGATTGATTCAACATTGTGTTGACTGTTTATATATAAATATATATATATATATATATATATATATATATATATATATATATATTCCAGACCCCTGCAATGTCTCCCTCGATGGGAATGTTCCTCACAAGTCTCTCCGACTCCATGCACAGGTACGGTAGAATAAGCTCCGCCCCCTTGATCTCTATCCAACCACAATGTTAAGGACGTGTTCAAGGCCATGGAGACGATGGAAGGACTGACGGTGTTGCAGAAGGACGGGTCGAGGAAGGCTGTAAAATTGAATAAGTTCAACTGCTCAGACTTCAAGGCGACGCACGCAATCATGGGTCTGTGCGGATGCTCTAGCAGATACCCGTGTTTCCAGGTGAGGCTGGGAGTAGATTAGAGCGGCATTCTGATAATTCAACTTTCCTCTTTCAGTGTGAACTGAAGGGATCCGAGATGAAGAAGGGCACACCTGCCGGGCCGGATCGGACTGCGAAGCGCGCCGACGAGTGCATGAAGCACAACAAGGAGGGGAAGAAGCAGGACACTCGTCTTAACTTCTCCTACTCCTACCCTGCACTCGTCCAGTTCTGCACTATGAGTCCCCACCAAAGTGGCCGAATAGGGAAAATGGGCCCCGCCCACCTCAGACACGCCCCCGAAAGTGGCCGAATGGGAGAAATAGGCCCCGCTCACCTCAGACACGCCCACCAAAGTGGCCGAATAGGGGGAGTAGGCCTCGCCCACCTCAGACACGTCCACAAAACTTCTAGTAGAGTGTTTTATTGTCTCTTTTTCAGATGATTTTGACTCCTCTCTCTCTGCATAAATTCACCGACCCCGTGACCAAGGTGTTTATGACTCTTGAGAGAGATCTGCGAAAGGTAGATGACTGAATATGTAAAACGGTTCTTTACTATTCTTTGTTGTAGTGCGTGATGAGAGTGCTGCGAGGAGTGGCGATCGACGAAACGGTGTGGGACGACCTCATCCCAGGGAAGAAGGAGACGGTGGAATCGACCGAGGCTGCCAACCTCCAGTTCCTGACCGTCTTCAAGAACTACAACGCGTGGGTGGAGAACGGCAGACCGCCATGTAAGTGGCCGGGTGCCTGCTGCAGCTGGTGCATCTACAAGAAGAGCGACAAGCAAGACTACGTGCAGTGCGACGAGGAAGAGTAGGTTGGCAGTTTCTGATAGGTGTTGACTGAGTTGTTCAGGTGCGAGCAGTGGGACCACTCAGTGTGCCAGGGCTTCGCGAGCATCGATGATGTCGAGGAGCAGATCTACATGTGCGCTAAGCACGACCCGAAGCGGGAGGAAAACCTGCAAGCACGGCTGGAGAAGGGCAGGAAGCAGCTGCTCGACAAGTCGGACGCGGTTCAGTACAAGAGCATGCTGCCGACTCATCCCCTCATCAAGAAGTTCCACTCGGTGTGCGAGAAGAGCCTTGTTCGCGTGCGCCAGTGCCACGGTGGTGAGTGAGGGTTTATACAGTTGCTAACTCTTTTTTCAAAATGCAAAATGGTACCATTGAAATAGTTCAAGTGTGGATTAAGTCTGCAATACAGGTACCGAACCCAACATAAAACTGAGGTTTCTCACTGATGAGCCCAGCCTCTCTTTATTTTGAACAAAAGTTCCGTCTGAGATTTGAATGGGCGAATCGGAACACTTAAATAAATCAACTACTCATTGCAGACTGGCAACGATGTAAAAGGCTTCCTGGACAACTCCAAGGACATCCTCGCCGTGCTCGCCAGCGTCGCCCCCGGCAACCCGGCGATCGAGACGCGCCTGCGGCAGTACCGCGCCTTCCTCCCTCCCCTCACCACTCTTTTCAAGGCCTCCAAAAGACGCTTCCTCAACGAGGATCAGATCGTGGCGGTGGAGGCAGCGGCTGCTAAGATGGGTGTCGCCATCGCCGAGGCGATCAAGGTCAAGTTCGTCCCTTTCCGGTACACCCCTAAGGTGCATTTCCTTCTCTTCCACCTTGCCCCCTTCGTGCGCGAGCATCGTTTCCTGGGGTTGGTGTGCGAGCAGGGCGTCGAGCACTACCACAAGGTGCACGACAACACCCTTGTCGGCACCTTCGGCATGGGGAAGACGGTGCGTGCGCAGAAGGCGACATGGGGAAGACGGTGCGTGCGCAGAAGGCGACGTTCATTCACGTCGCCAACTGCAATGTGCACCGCCTTAACCTCAAGTTCCGAGCCCTCTGGAAGTAGGTTGTAGGAACTCCCCACACTTCTCACTCTCTTCTTCATTTTTGTGTTTATTGTTGAAAGATTGTGATTGTTGTTATGTTGTTGGTTCTTGAATGTGGTTGTGTTTGTGATTTTTTGGCTAGTCAGTCGATACGGACTTGTTAATTAAATTGTTGTTGTCTGTTTTGAATGGAAATCCACTTTGTTACACAATAAGAAACAACAAGTGTGAATCCATCACAGTGAAACAACGCACCCGCCTCGGGCTATGCCCGCGGGGCAAGAGCGATTAAGCTGCTGGAGAGAGATAAAGAGCTCAAATTTGAACAGGGTATAGTCAGATGGTGTCTCCACACTTGTACGTGGGTGTTTGGCATTGTCCGATTTTCGTCTCTGCAAATCGACCGGTGAAGATGTATGGCCGGAGGGAGAGAGATAGAGACAGAAATTTGCATATTCGGGGCAAGTGAGAGTAGTGGCGTGAATTACAGTCTATAACAGTCGTATGCAAGTTGTGTGTGCAGTGGCTTCGTCATATCTCACCTGTGAGTCGATTCCTGACCTCACCTCACTCTCATCTTCCAGAGACCACGCGCCGCCTCGGGGTATGCCCGCGGGGCAAGAGCGATTAAGCTGCTGGAGAGAGATAGAGAGCTCAAATTTGAACAGGGTATAGTCAGATGATGTCTCCACACTTGTACGTAGGCGTTTGGCGAAACTCCGATTTTCGTCTATGCAAATCGACCGGTGAAGATGTATGGCCGGAAAGGGAGAGAGAGACAGAAATTTGCATATTCGGGGAAAGTGAGAGTAGTGGCGTGAATCACAGTCTACAACAGTCGTATGCAAGTTGTGTGTGCAGTGGCTTCGTCATATCTCACCTGTGAGTCGATTCCTGACCTCACCTCACTCTCATCTTCCAGAGACCACGCGCCGCCTCGGGGTATGCCCGCGGGGCACGAACGATTAAGCTGCTGGAGCGAGATAGAGAGCTCAAATTTGAACAGGGTATAGTCAGATGGTGTCTCCACACTTGTACGTGGGCGTTTGGCGAAACTCCGATTTTCGTCTATGCAAATCGACCGGTAAATATTGAGAATGAGTGCACTATCAATAACACCATATGGCCATAGCGATACGTTTTGTTACATTTCAGAGTACTTCTTTTTCATACAATCTCTCCATGTCATGTATGAACCATACTTCACATTTCACAAAGATCGTTTGATTTTGAAGCACTATCCCAGGCTGTCTTTTATGTGCATTGCGTTGCTTCTCTCTCGTTCTCCCGGTGCCCCAATAGCGCTCTCTGCGTCTCTGCCCCAGCCGAGTCTGGTTTCTATGCGCTATGCCGCGCGTGGCCAATGTCGGTGCTCGCAAGGCATTTTCGCTCCGTGCCGTGGCCGAAACAGATGGCCAGCCGATGCGCACCTACTGTCAGCCTTGTCGCTCTCCAGCTCTCGCGTGAGCACCGCTTCATCCCTGCTCGCTACCCGTTGCACTTCACGCGCCCCTCGCTGCTACGGCGGTCGGCAGTTTTTCACAGAGACATTATCTGGTACGTTTGCCCCATTGATTGATCATTGATTGATAATTTTATTCAGTGATTATTCGCAATGAATAGTGGAGGAGTGACGGCAGTCATTTCGCCGCCTCCCTCCAACCCGTGAGGTTCGCAGGTGATATTCCGTGATGGAGTATTCGTCGTCGGGCCACGCGCACTGGACCGAGTCGCACACGCTCGTCTCCAACTCGCCCCTGCCGCCCTTCGAAGACGCGAGGCAGCAGCATGCGGCCGCCCCTCTCCCTCCCACTCGCGCCCACAGCAACGTCTCTCTCAGCACCACCGTCGCAGCCATCAGCCATCTCGAGTACGCACAGGTACCAGGGACCTTTGTTAAGGTACACATCCTCTGGTAACCTGTAGGATCTGCCTACGATCGCTGTCTCTTCCATTCCTCACGTCATTAAGAAGACTGCCAAGAAGCAGAAGGTTCGAGTGAATCGATAACTCGTCAATCGATCGATACTGCAGGGCTACGATGCGGTGCGCATGCGGGATCAGGAGCCGCAGCCGCCCATGCAACAGGTACCATGATCGATTATCGATTGAATGTTGACTACTTGGTTTCAGCAAAAGACGGACACAAAGCGCGCTGTGGAGCGAGTCATTCAGGAGGTAGAATCAATCGATATTTAATCGATAATGGATCGATGTGAGGTGGGCCAGCGTCTCGACGAGGTGCGACTAGCGTGCGACCGGGAGAACCACCGGCAGATCTCCGTCCAGAACGACATCAATAAGGTATACGGTAGTTTGCTGATTACTGTATTACTGTTTTTGCCTTGCAGACTCGTGCCGCGATCGCCGAGCTCACTGACACCATCGACAAGGCAAGGCGAAGGTGAGTAGTTAGGAAGATGGAGCTCCTAGCTCATTGCTTATGCAACGTATACCTAACTTTCTTACTCTCCTACAAACACGTCATCGGTGGCGCGGTTGCGTGTGAACGTGCGGAATTCAATTCTTCGTTATTTACAGGGAGGTGGAGCTGAACCGTCACGTGTCCGCCTGGCTGGAGACTCTCAACCGTGGAAAGGACAGGGTACGGTATATTATTGTATCTACAGTACCCTATTCTACCACCTAACAGCTGCTCACATCTGGCTGTCGTCTCGCCGAGAGCAACCTTCTCTCCAAGCAACTCGTCGAGAACATCGGTATCGATCGATTATCGATTGATAATCAATTGATTGATTAGGTCGGCTGTCGGATCTTCTGGAGATTAAGCGAATCAACGTGCGGCAGATCATCGAAGAGACAAACGAGAGCAAGATCTACCACAAGGTTCGCTGTGTTCTTGTTTGTTGTTTGTTTACTAGTTCACATCCAGGCTGCGATTCGCTCTCTTCGCGTCGAGATCGTCACCCTCCAGCAGCAGCTCAAGGTACTGTACTCTACAGTACACTCGATGATGTACCGTATGTGTAGGCGTGGAACGAGCGTGGTGCAATCAACGCGACGGCGATGAGTCGACTGGAGGCTAAGAAGGCGGCCGCCCAGGAGTTGCTCGGGAAGAGGGAGAGGGAGATAGCGGATGAGCAGGTGAGAGGAGAGAGAGAGGGGGAAGAGGGAGGGAGAGACAACTCGTTGCAGACGAAAGTGTCGGATCTGGAGGCGCAGCTGGATATTCTCACGCAGGCAGTGCAGAGAGGCCGCGGAGAGGGAGAGACGGCAGAGGTAGTCCTCCTCCCATCGCCCTTTCTCATCCACCCATTCAGCAATCCATCTCTGTCACTTCCGTCGTCACTACCAGCAGCTCGGTCATTCAGGTCAACGAGACTGTGAGTATCAATCGATTACATTGATTTATCGATTGATTCCAGGACACTGCGGTTCTGGCCGAGCAGCTCGCGACGAGGATCATTCGCCAGAGAATGAGCGGATCCGGATAGGAAGGGAGAGAAGAGAGGCACTGGGAAACAAGCAATCGAATATCAATTACAACTTAGATCCTTACCACTTAACTATGTTTTGTTTTATTGAACGTTTTATTGTATTTAATACACGTGTTGTTCGATCATGTGTTCTCGTGTAATGTGCATGATATGTGGACAGCGGTAAGGAGGCAGAAGGCGACGTGTTCTTTATATTCCGTTCGAGCTGCTTTCATTAAGCTTTCTGTATCATTTCCGGACAATTTCTCATCCCCTGAGAATTTTTGTGATTGATGGATGAGGTGGATAGTAATGGATGCTGATTAAGAAGGGGACAATCGTGTGATCGAAGAGCACTGGGTTTCGGATACTGGGTCCATGGCCAATCATGTATGTTCACCCGGTGAGTACTGATATCTCCACTCCACCGTACTGTGAACATACACGAGCGGACATGGTCCGTGGGGAAGGGACCTTTCAGGAATACAGTACCCCACACCAACCCTGCAGGCCTGTACTGTGCCAAAACATACATGGAAGAGGATTGGCTACACTACAAGCACCCAGGGTTGGGTGGAATATCAGGAATACAGTAGCATTGCAGGAATAGACAGTACAGTATGCTGTTGGACGCCCGCCTAGCTGAATGTGTCTCTAGTCATATCCGTCATTTGCGTATGACTAAGGAGGACATCCAGATAGGAGGGCGTCCGTGGCAATGGGGAGGGGAAGGAAGGGGGTCCGCCACCGACCGGGGACAGCAAGTGAACTGTGATATATCTCGACTCGTGGAGTACATCAGCAGTTCTTGCTATCACCGGTCGGCGGCAAGAGGAGGGGAGGGCCCAGCAGGGGACACGTATGTTCACCCGGTGACCAGTGCAGGGAGAGAGGCCACTGAGTAGAACACACGTGTTCCCCACTGGGAAGAGGTGAGAATGGATGATGCTACCCGTCCTCCACCCCCTCCTTTTGTACGGCTCTGCGTGGGCGTGTTTGCTTGGGGCACTGCTCCGGCCCGGCCGGGGGCAAGACGCGCGGCATGGGGACAGATGGAGAGGGGCTGTGAATGGGCGTGGGTGCCTATGGGGCGCCGGCGGCGGAGGGTGGCGGTGGGAGAGTGAGCGAGTGATGAGTAGGGTGACCTCTGGCAATGTGCGACAGACAGATGCACAGGGTATCAGTCGTATACAACACACAAGCAGAAAACTATTCACAGTAATATCATATAGAAATAAAATATGTAGCTTTCTTGTTTTGTTTTGTTTCATACATTCAGCAAATATGTGTTACTCGAAACAGAAAAAGTTGCAGAATCGCATGTACAAATTGTAATTATATGTTGTGAACTACAAATGATCTATTGATTGTCACAACCAGCTTGTCACGTGCTTCCTTCCTGGCAACGTCGCCATTCGCTTTCCGAGCCATGTCATCGGGCGGTCGCCTCTCCCCTCCATCTCCCATCACAGTATCACCTCTCGGTCAGATGCCGTCAAATGTTTTCCTTCTGTGTTCGATGCCATCACTGCTGCGGCAAATCCACATCGACTATCACTTTGCATTTCAGTTCTCCACTCTGCTCCCAATGTCTTCATCTATCCCTCAACCCTCAACGCCACCCTACCCAAGTTCGCCGTCGCACTCAGCTACGTCACCGACGCACAGTGAGTATTGTATGGTTACTGTACCTACCGTATACCTAGGCGGCACGTTCTCACGGAGCAGCTGAAGTGGATGATGATGGCGCTCTACATTCTCCTCACCGTCATCATACTCGACATTGTTGTACAGGTACAGTTACCGTATGATTACTGTAGAATACCGTATTCAGTTCTCGATCCTCGTCGTTTCTTTGATCACGCGAAAAAAGGACAAGAAGACGGCGGCACAGCGAGCGAAGCGGAATACGACGGTTCCCTCGACAAACAGGTGAGCTCCTTTCCTCTTCCTCCCTCCCTCTCTCCTCTCTCTCTCTCTCTCTCTCTCTCTCTCTCTCTCTATCAATATTCCCCCATCAGGACATCGTCGTCATCGTGCTCGACGTCCACTCGTTCCAATCCATCCAGGACGTCTCGAAGCGACACCACTCGAAACTTCTAGAGACTAGCTGACAGTTGTAGAGACACGCTTACATTACCGTTACATTTCTTAAGCTTACAGTGATCGTTTTCCATTGCGTTGTGTTGTGTTTTACATACGTAGATGACCATTTCTCTCGCTCTCGCTCCGCGGTCTTTGTGATGTCGCGGGGGTCGCTTACATTATACGATAAACAAGAGTTCTTATTTGCACGGAATCGTTGAAATGACATGACATTTGACGTTTCTGCACCTGTCTAGACTTGTTGTGATTGGTTGTTAAAGATCAATAATTTGTTCATTGTCTACTCTCTTGCGTCCCGAACAGGTCGGTTCGTCTACACTACACCCTTGGTGCTTTGCGGCGGATAGCGAGTCTTTTCATGCTCACTACCAGCGCGATCTATCTTTTCCTCCCCTTCTCTCTCTCTCTCTCTCTCTCTCTCTCTCTCTCTCTCTCTCAATGTTCCCCTCTGTTCCAGTAATGGTGGCGTCGAAGGCCCTCGAATGGACGGGCTTTCGGACTGCACTTGGAGTCATCTCGGATAAACAGTGAGTGGAGAGGTTGACGAAGATTTCGAAAAGTAGTAGAACAAAAAAACATACCCTTTACATACCAGTGGTCAGTATGTCCAAACACCCTATCGTTGTATCGTAAACTTGAGTTGAGTTCACGATACAACGATAGGGTTTTCGGAGATACTGACCACTAATCTACTCTGGTAATCGTTTGTGTGTCAGGCTGGAGGTTCTGGGTACGAGCCTGCACCTGATGATGACTGGCGTGTACGTGCTGCTTGGGTGCATCGTCCTCGACATCGTTGTGCAGGTGAACAAAGGGGGGGGGGGCAGAGGAAGGACGGAGGATATATCATTATCAGTTCGGTAGAGAATTTACTGTTTCTTGATGTAATATCCATTTTGATCAAGATATAGCATCACGTTGCAACGAGATTAAAAAATCCACTTCCAGGTGTCGATTCTGATCGCGTCTCAGATGTCTCGCGCGCGTCAGAAGAGAAACGCCCGCCAGTGTCCTCATACTTCTGACAAATCGATGCCCAGGGACAGCAAGAAGTCCGGCAAGGGAAAGAACAACAACAAAAAGACCTCCTCCGCTGTGTAGACCCCATATATGAGATTTACATTGATTTGTGATTTTTAAATGTTGTATAACTGCCGATTTTCACTGCGACCTACCGCAGAGCAGTTCATAGTGTTTGTGCACTGCACTTCTATTCGTAACGCACTCGTCCAAGTTGACCATTTCTCACCGCTCGAGTTTTTGCGCGCCATTTTTGCCTTTGTTTCATGAAATGAAGTTGAAACGCGATTTCGTCCTTGATTTTGTTGATTGTATCGATTCACACAACATGTAATGTTCTGCCAACCATGTTCAAATATCGCGACAAGTGCTTCGCTTCCTTTGCGTCGTTTCTTTTTGAGGGTTGCGCATCCAACGTCGTTCGCTTCGCCTTGCCTCATTTCACTCACTTGTCGTCCTTTCTCCCAGCTGCCTGACTGACCGAATTCAATTATGTTATGCAAATGTGCTGGTTGTGTTGAGTGGTGTGTGGACAGTCAGTGGCTGCTGCTGTGTGCGCGCTTATCGACTGCCGGTGTTCGCAGGCAGCGGTGTGTGCCGCGTGTCTGTCTGTTCCCGGGTCCACTCCACAGCTGTTTTCTCCCTCCCCCCTCTCCCTCTCTCCCTCTCTCCTTTCAATCCTCTCTTGTTGTGACCGCTTCGATGTCGCCGCCTCGCCTCCTCGCACAATGTTCTCCTCCTTCTCTCTTTGTCGCATCGCCCCGCGGGACTTTGTTTATTAGCCGTCTCTATCCGAGAATGTCAAGGCTACAGATGTGCCCTTCCGGCTTTACGCCTTTTTCCACAGCCACATGTATGCGTAAGTGGGGCGTTTTGACATGTGGTCAGTGATTCGATTCAGAGACGACACGAGAGAGTTTATTTCGTTTGCTCGTCCTTTCAGCCGTTCGCATTAAAGCTTTTCCGGTGGTTTTTGCTTCGTCTCCGCTCTCCTCTTTCAACCGCCATGATTATCTTGAATTCGCAGCGCAATTCGGTATTCGGAGCCGCGCGTTCTCAAGTGTTGATTTGTTATTTGAGTAGTGGTTCGCAATGACTACTCGGTTCCGGTCGGCGATTCACATTGCCGACTGGGCTCGCGGGCCCGTTTCGCCCACTTGTTGTGTGCTTACTGGGTGCTATACCGACCGCCAGACCGCAGCCAGCAACCACTTGTCTCACCTAGTGTACTGAAGAGTGCTGCGAGAGTGCTGTAACTCGATATATACGAGATATAGTAGTATATTCATACTAGATTACACCCTATCGCTTACTACACGCCACACAACGCATTTTCCGTTTTTCACATATCCACTCCCAACTAGTTTGACGAGGTTGGAACGCGCGAGTCTTTAGTCGCATGAAATGAGCCCTCGTCTCGGACGGCATTATGAATAAGAAATAAGGGATGTGGACTACGAGCTAGCCTCCATACAAGATGGTGTTGACACATTCCCGGATTCCCTCACACGCAATCTTTGCGCTTTTTGTTTTTCACACACTCTCATCCCATCCCAACACACCTCTGACCAGTCTCATACTCATCGCAAAAAAGTTACGACTGGGACTGACCGCATCATCATTCATATTGATTGGATGATTCAGTGTATGACTCGTCGGCTTGGTTGGTGCCGTTCATTTTAACATTTGACGGGAACAATACGTGCAAATGAAGACTGGAAGAGGAAAGGCCTTTCTAAATTGCCCTGCTTCCGTTGCGCAAATCTGCTCTCTCGTCATGATGAGGGCGAGCGGAATTGCATGTAAGCCAATTGAAAGACGAGTGAGTGGCGTGAGTGCGCAGACTGCTCTATTAGCACTCACTCTATAGTGACACGCTGCGATTCATGCGCATACTCTCCCTTTTTGAAGTTTTGTTTGTGCAGCACACTCCGAGAAAGAGTAGCCATCGATCTTGCTTTTCGGGCAGGGCAGAGAGTGTGAAAGAAGTAAAAAGAAGCAGATGCGCGAGAGTGAGTGGATTAGTAGTCCTCGGGAACTAATCAATCCCTCTACCTCTTTCTCTCTTAACTCTGCTCCCACCGGTTTCCGTGTTTCTGTTATCTGTTTATTTGCCCGTTGCCCCCATAATGCGCTGTTCATTGCCACAATGTGTTCGCGAGTGCGCTGTTTGATGTGGCGATTACCATGCGTATTTGTTTATTTATGATCTTTTCTTTGCAGCGGCGCGAGAAGCGAGAGTGGGAATGCACTGATTGAGTGTCGACAGACTGACTATAGGTTGAAGGTTGAAGGGTGCTGCTCAGTCGACGCGGCGAGATGAAGCCGCCTCAACAACGCGCCTTCGCCGGCAAGCGTAACAAGTGCGTTTCGATTCATTGGCCCATTTTTGAATTTGATTTTTGTTAGTTGAATGGATGGAAAATTTGTTTAACCAAATCTCACAAAATAATGTAATTGGAACTATACTTTGCGAATGATGTTTGATTGTCCCTTGTTGAGAATGACGGCGGCTGACGTGCGGCGCCACGTGATGACGGGGAGTCTGTTGCTGAATCCTCCGGGGAAGGACGAGAGCGACGGAGCGACAGAGGGAGACGAAGTGCCGGTACATTGCTTGTTCCTTTATTTCGGTTCGGATAATTGAAAATAATTGACTGAAAGACCGGCATATTGAGTGTTATTGTTTAGATGTTAAAGTACCTGTAAACAGAGATTTACGGAAAAATCATAGTTTATGCTAATAGATTGATAAATTCACGATATGTTTAACGGTACAAAAAGAGTATTCTTGAAAAAATCACACAGGCGCCCTGGGGGCCTCAAAGTCTTCTGGCACTGTGCCAGCAGTCTCGCTACGAGACCGAACGAGACCGCCCGAGTTTTCTCTCAGCGTCTCTGTCAAATCATATGTTCGCATATTTTCGTTATTTTTTATGTGTTTTGTATTTATTCATGATGTTTATTGCTTCACAATTCCGGGTGCTTGTTTATTTCCGTCGAATGAACGTCGTTGCGTATCGCTACCAGCTGTTCCGCTGTCTGTCAAATCAAATGTTCGTCTATTTCCCTTATTTTGTTGTATTTTGTTGTGTTCATTTATGATATTTATTATTGTGTTTGTTTGTGATGATCGCGCTATCGAATAAACGTCGTTTCGCCCTAAATCCATCGGTGCGCAACGATGAAGTCGCGACGAAGTTGTGTTTTTCGTTGATCACGTGAATCTTTTTGATTACATTATTTGTTTTGATTTGTTCTTTGTTCAGGAGCTTCACATGGACAAACTGTTCACCTATTTGTCATCAAGAATCATAGTAACATCGTGAACAGGTACGTACGCGTTGAATTCTCTTCTATCAGCTGATGTTGTTGAAACATCAGTGTTGTTGTATTTTTAGCAATGTGCTTTGTTTATGGCGTACTACATATTTACTGGTATATGTGATCTAAATGAATTGTAGTTGTGACTCGCCGACGTCGATGAAGCACACGGACGGTGCGCGGGGCTACGTCGGCCGGCCGAACCGAGTGCTTCGTCCAATTCGCCCACTTGAAGAGCAGCGTGAGTTTTGGTGTTTTTTTTTAAATTATCAACTTTACTTGTTATATATGACTGGAATACATGTTGTTATGCTTATTGCACGTCCACCATTATGTTTATGATTGATTCAGGTAAGCGTTGTGCATGGTGCACGGCGTCGACTGCGCCGAGTTCGTACTCGTCGCCGTTGACCCGACCACAAAGTGAGTGTTCTGTAATGTGTCTGATTATCATTTTCGTTATTCTTGCAGACGGAGCCCCTGTCTCCTTGATCGTGTAGAATGGAGCAGCAAGCAGGCACAACCCGGGAGCGCCCTAGGAGCAGCGTCAAGCGTGGAAAGGTACGTTAGAATGACTGACTGGTGCGTACTGTATGGTCTGTTCCCGTAGTAGTATTGATCGATTTCAGGGGTGGGAGCCTGTTTTGGAGCTGCTTGAACCTCATGCTCAACTCGCCCTTGTGGACTCAGATGTTCTGCTGCCGAACTTACCGCTTGCCCAGGTGTGATAGCTAGTTTTCTAATTGCTCTTTGTCTGCAGTACATACGTTTTCAGCCTCCCGGAGCTGCTCCTGGAGTGGCAGCGCTGTGCCTCGCCTCAGGCTGGAAGACCTGTCCCCGCCCCACCCCTGTTCTCACTCTCTGTGACGGCGATCCTCCCGGACAACATCGCCAACACAATTTTTTTTAAACTTCTCGTAATCTTGTTTTGATAAATCATTTAATTACATTATTTGTTATTATTCTTGCGATAAACATTTCATTTGTAATGTTGGTGCTGAAACTTTTTTTTCAAAAAGACTCGCTCGGCAAAAAGCAATATCGATCGATTGAAATGGGTCAGAGTGTAGACAACGAGAGTGAGTTCAAGATCGGTTCGCAATAGAGCTCATGAATCTGTGTTCAGTCGGGCTTTAACCCAATATCATTTATATTTTCACCAAAACATATGTTATCGTGTTGTTCACCCACTGCATTCCCGTTACCTCGCCCCTTTGGTCTGCTTCATGGTTTCGATTAGGATAACTCATTGGAAAGTTGTGCTATTGTTTATGTGTTCACACAATAGCATTTACCTTTTCACCGAAACATTAGGGGCGGCGCGCAGCGGCGCCCGTTTGTTTTGAGCTGTGACGCGCGCAACACGCCACTCCCAAGGCACACACGATTTCTCTATTCTAATACAATATACTTAATTAGTGTGCGTTATTTGTTAGAATATCACTTTGTAAGACCTATGAGTATGATTCGTGAAACCAATATCGGTTGCGGCATCCAAAAACCGCCCTCTCTTGCTCTCTCCCGCTTTGCCACTAAACGTGTTTACGACGGCGGCGGCGACGACGGTGTGCATCACGTAAGCTCCGCCCACTGCACTTTGCGCTCATTGGTCGCTCGGCTCTCTTGCGTGCGCACTCTGATTGGCTGAGCGCATGCCCCGCCCTTCGTTCACCCACTCTCGTGTCGGCTCGCCGTCCAGGCCACCGCCCCAGTTTTGGCGCGAAAACTGTGGGGGGAGGGGAGTGTGCGGAGCGGAGTGAGTGGGTAAGAGAGAGATACGCGAAATAGCGCGTGTCAATGAGAGACTGGCATTGGCAGGCGCACGAGCGATTCGACAAAGCAGTGCGTTTCCATATTCAGGATACGTTTTCTAAAGTTTCGAATATGTATACATAACATGTTCGGCACATCAACCTGAAAAACAATTTCTTCGAAATTTGAGAAAAGGACATCCATTCTCTTTCGAAAAGTACACGAGTAAAGAGGAGTGGTTTGTTTTGATCTAATTCAACAAAAGCACATGCATAAAATCTCTTCGCAGCTGACTAAAATTTCAAAACAAACCTGCTCTTTCTGATCGATGAAAAATATAGTATGCACTATAATCGTGTCATACATTTTGTTGCAAGTTACTTGTTGGGATTAACAGTATCCTGAATACCTGAACTCAACATGCTAACAAGAAAACAATTAGAGTTTTAAAACATCGTTCGAAAGAGCAGGTTTGTTTTGAAATTTTAGTCAGCTGCGAAGAGATTTTATGCATGTGCTTTTGTTGAATTAGATCAAAACAAACCACTCCTCTTTACTCGTGTACTTTTCGAAAGAGAATATATGATATTGTTCACATAACATGCATTCCCATCACCTTGCTCCTTTCAGCTGTGTCTGTTGGACGTGGTTGACCCGGTGGACGTGGAGGAGGCGCTGTCTCAGAGGAAGGCCTCCGCCCTATACGACATATCCAGCACCACAGCCAGCGCCAGCCCCAGGAAGTGGGTCGGGGAGAGGTGGAATAAGACATGTATTCATAGAGCGTCATTTATGAATTCCTCTATAGAATCCTCTATCATCATTTCCATCACTTCTATAATTTATTTTTTCTATATCATTTGTATAGAACATCATCCATCCAGGATGAGTGATGCTGGTTGCAGGGTGTCTGAGTTCCCCGCGGACGACGTGGAGGTGCGTTGCGTGCCGCGCGAGCAGACCACTGTCGATCCACCCATCCAAGGAGGCATCGACAAGTCAGTGTGAGGGAGAGGGGAGAAACTGTGAATCGCAGGGATGTGGTAAAGGTGGAAAACGTATTATTTATAATACGTTTTTTTATTATTATTATAGTGTTCTATTCCAGTTACGTGAATGAAATGAAGTTGAATAGAATTGTTTGAGTTGAGATGGATCTATGTTGTTGTGGAAGTGAAGCGTGTATTCTCTGTGTTGTCATGTTTCCGTTACAGACTGTGTGTGGAGCCGCACATTCGGGATGCGCTCACTGCATTCGGAGACAGCTTCTCACTCGTACAGAGGAGGTGGGCATACATGACATAGATGTGTTGATGTTACTATCTATGCAGATTTCTATACATTGATGTGGAGGGAATGATTCGTATTGTTTCAGGTACCAGCAGTTCGGCACTGCGGACGCGTTTGTTCGGATGCGCATCGAGCGTCCGATCGTGGCGCGGACTGCGACGAGACACGTGTACGAGGGAGAGGGGGAGGAGGGGGGAGATGATGGGGGTGAGTGGAGGGAGGGGAGTGATATCTGGAGGTGTATGGTTCACGTTCTGTCTTCTGTCAGTAAGAGAGGTGCGCGAGAGTTCTTCTTGCAATTAAATGGGTTGATTTTCAGTGTCGGTTCGTCGTCGTGTGGCGAGAAGTGCGAGTGTCGTGGGCGAGGTCAGTTTTATTTTCTCTTTTTTTCTTTTTATTCCTTTACACCCTTACTTTTGTATTGTTGGTTTGTTGGTATTGTCACTTGTCACTCTCTCTCATCTCCTATCGCACTCTCACAACCGTATAATTATGCCATCACCGCGCGTAGCCGTAGTGTGAAAGTCAGAGCGGGGGATATGGAAGAGAGGAGGAGGAGAGCTGTCAAAAAGCATAACAGTAGAGTGAGGGAAAGGGGGAAAGAAACGAGTTATGCGGTGTTGTATTGTTTGTGTTGAGTGACAGTGACGGAAAGAAACAGTGCTGTCAAAGTGTAGTGGCTGGTATTTGCTGTATTTGTATGCGAAATGCACCTTATTCGGATGATTCCGATACGCGTCCAGGGGGTAAGTGGTGATATTTGAGGATTGACAATCATTGTCTGAACAGAGTTGTTTAATATCCAATCTCAGCATATTGGAGTATCTAGAGAAACATATTGTTGATGGTAGTATGTTATTACACGAGAAGGAGTGTGTCTGACTGTTCGTGTCTTGCAGGAGTGTGGTAAGCGCGAGTCGTACACGTCGTCGTCTTCGACTGGGACAATGGGGAGCGACGGCGACAGCGCGCCCCGACTGCACTCCAGCCACGCCGACGCCACTGTGCCCGGTCGGTTGAAAGAATGAGGGGTTCTGCGTTTTTGTAATAAGTATGTTCCCATGGCTGGTGTATTGGGACGGTGGCCTTTGCGACTGATCTCTCCGTTGCAAGTACGATCCGTTTTAAAAGAAATTCTTTTCTCCTCAAAACAAAAGTCTGAATCTAATGTAACCAGTGACCATCGTGTATCCAGTGGAAAGTAGTGAATGAGTCAATTTTTTTTTTGGTATTATGGTATGTTTGGTATTAAGTTCAATGTGTTATCTTTGATGTACTTTTCAACACAGTTATCTCTCTGAATCAGTACACTGAAATATGATTGCGGAAAATCAAAAAAAATCAAAAAAAAACTTTATCCAGAATCTCAATACACAAAACATAATTGTCTCGCTATGGAGCTGGTCCTTTGATGTATGATTCTTCTCTGATCACGAGTTCTTTTTTCTATCCGTCCCTCTGTTGCAGGTGTTCTCTCTCGCGTGTCGCACGCGCAGTTGGATCAGCTGAATGAGCAGCGCCGGCAGAGCGGACGACACTCGCACATGCTCAACCTACTGCCACCACAGAACGAGGCAAGTCAGGAGTATAGCCATTCAGCCAGGATTTTCAAACCGAGTCTGTGTGTAGTGTTCAATGTCAATCAACAGTCGAGAAAGTGGATTGTCTGCTTTGTTATTCATATGCCTTGTGATGACTGATTTTGTATATCCTCTCCATTGCAGTCTGATGTGATCGAGAAGCGCGGTACTCCTCTGTTCCCCGAGGAGAGGACCGGACAGAAGCTGATTGTCAAGATTGTCAAGGTATCCATTTTCATGTTATTGACATTGACCAAACGTGAAATTGAGTTATCAAGTACATATGATGAAACGTATTTTGTCGTTCAAGCGTTTCTTGTTGTCATGTGTCATGTGGTTTCAGCTGCATCTGGAGCCGTACTTCGAGCCGGTCTTCGGATCCGTCGCCGTCTACGATGTAAAGGCAAAGAGGAAGGCGAGTCGGGAGGGGAGAGGCAGAGGGAGATTGTGGTTGTTTCTTTGGGGGCAATTTGGGTGAGACTACTCTTGGAGTTCAGCGTATTTCAGCGATTGTGAAGAGATCATAACTATACAATTTCCAGGTGACGGAGAACTTCTACTTTGACGTGAACCCGGATCCGATCCGCCGTCTGTTGCCCGGTGGAGGAGTGACAGAGGGAGGGCCAGTGGAGGAGGCAGTGGCCAGATGCCAGCAAGCAGCATTCAGTCTCTCCCTCCCACTCACACATCTATTCCTCGTCGTCAAAGTGGGCTCGATTGGCACAGGCATTGAGCTTGTATGATTACTATACCTGAAATATTCAGATAGAGATATCTGAGATCGTGAGGAGATAAAAGAATGCTTGTTTATTTCAGCTGGAGAAGGTGTTGTCTGGCTGTGATGTGTCTGAGGCTGCGGATGGCTACGTGGCAGGGGCGAGGGACGAGAGACAGAGGGACAAGATGGCTGCACAGGCCGCAGAGTATTGCAACAGACTGGGTGAGTAGGGACGGAATTTCCGCTGTGTGATGAATATTTGCGCATATAGGCTGATGGACATTTTAGAAGGACTGGGATTGGGCGCATGTAGATAGGATAGAGGGATAGAGTGTCCAGTGATAGGTTGAGGAGAATGCTGTTGCGGTGAGGCATGATGTCTGTGTTTCCAGGCGCCTACCGTATGCCGCTGGGATTCGTGTTCGTTGACCTCGCCCGTGTGCTATTCGGTCTGAGTGCTAGTCTGGAAAGGGGAGGAGGGGGAGGGAATGAGATGACTGCCAGTGTCGTCACCACCGGAAGCGGACACACCATCATCGGTGAGTGTTGTTGTTTTTGTAAATTCGAAAACGGGCTGAATGAATTGTTGCAGCCGACTCGCCAGCTCCCGGGGCGCACAGCGACACGGACAGTATCGTCAGTGCAGGTGGATAGGATTCCTGTTGTTTGTTTGTTTGTTTAGTGTTGGTGTTGGTGTTCTTAAAAGAGGTGTAAGAAGCCTTTATTGGAAAAGGTAATTGTAACAAATTATCAAATTATCAAGCTTGTACGAAACATATAACCTACGGTGCAATATCATGTGCAGACCGCGTGTCTGTGTCGACGACTTCGACGTTCCGTCGCATCGGCAGCGGCACGTCGGCGGCCACTGTCCTCCAGAAGGTCCGCACCCCGCAACTCAAGAGGAGGTTCCTGGGTGAGTGGCACGATTGATTTTTTTCTCTGTCCATCTAAATCTATCAGTGTGATGCGTGTAATGTTGAATATTTGTTCGGAGATGGTACTGAGGTGTTCAACAGTGCTATGGTTTTTGTTTACGAAACGTGATTTTCTGATTGAATTGAAAAAGGAAAACGGAATTGTCTTTCCCGGTGTCAAATCTTGTAATTGTTTGTAGTGAAACATATTCCATCTAGAATGAGAATTAGGTAAACTCATAGTTCTAGGCGGCGATGATGCTCCGGCGCAGACAGCAGCGGAGAGGGCGGAGGAGGAGGAGAGGAGTGCGCGCAGTGCGGACGCCGCCCTCGCAGCACTCACACAGCCCCTCACCATCACACTCACATCATTCTATCGACATGTGAGAGGGGGAAGATTGGAGTGCTGCGTGGTGTAGTCAGTGTGGTTTCCTCGGAACAGTAATAATATTTGCCGTTTCTATGTAGTGTTGCAGGAGGTGTTTGTGCTGCCGTTGTGTTGTAATTTCTTCGGAACAGTACAATTTACAAATCTGTGCCTATGTCTATGTGGATGTGTGTTTGCAGGAGGCGGATCGACTGTCGGAGGAGGAGCTGTTGAAGGTGTTGGCGGAGGCGAGGAGAGGGGGCGGGGGAGGCAGCAAGATCACTAGGTGAGGGGGAGGGAGGGGACATGTGTTGGGCTGTCATGAGAAATTACGGAAGAATACAGTCAACCAATGCACGCAAATTTGTGATTTATGAACGTTTGCTGGATATCTGGAAATTCGTGCAATGAATGGTAAATAATATAGTAGTCGGAACGGCATTGAATCGTGATGATGCTGTAGTTGACTAGTGGAACAGTGAAGCGTACATATAAGTCGGGTTCAATTGGTTTTTTCGCAATAATATGGAAAACTATGAAATAGGTAAATATTGCGACTAAAGTTTGCAAATTCATACCATCATTAAAAAAATGCAAATCACGTTTTCAAATAGTAAAAGTTACTGAAAATTCAAAACATTCTGTCTTTGCATTGTAAAATAGGCCCATGGACAGCCCATGGACAACTTTGCAGAAGTGCAGCGAGAACTCATCTGCAGAATCGGCCCTGAGCCGATTTTGCAGACGAAATTCAGACAGTCTGTAAAATCAGCCCAGGGCCGATTTTACAGACGAATCGCAGACAAAGCGGGCAGAACCATCTGCATTATCGGCCCTCGGCCGATTTTGCAGACAGACCTGATAGCTTGTCTTGGCAAAACATTCGCCGAGCGCGAGGTTCGAACTCGCGACATGAGATCAATGTTCGCGGTGCTACACCACTACACTAAGCTGGCACATGTTGCGTGCTGCATTAACTAATAGTCGACCGCGCGCACCTCAAAAAAGTATTGTGACAGCTACTGCTAATTGTGTGAGAGTGAACATTCAAATATCAAATGCTATGTTTCCAGAAGATTAGTTCCTTGGTTTCGAAACAATTACATTCACAAAGTAAGCATCATCAAATCTCGTCTCTCTGAACGCAGCGCATTGTTTCCCGTCTTTGAGAGAGAGCAGCGCAAGCGTGGATGGCCTAGTGGTATCGTTGTGCAATCTGCGCGCTCGCTTCTTGGGATCGAGTCCCGCGCTCGGCGAATGTTTTGCCATAACAAGCTATCAGGTCTGTCTGCAAAATCGGCCGAGGGCCGATAATGCAGATGGTTCTGCCCGCTTTGTCTGCGATTCGTCTGTAAAATCGGCCCTGGGCTGATTTTACAGACTGTCTGAATTTCTCGCTGCACTTCTGCAAAGTTGTCCATGGGCTGTCCATGGGCCTATTTTACAATGCAAAGACAGAACACTTGTAAATTAATAGTTCGTTTCATTTTTGAACTATTTTACAATTCATTCACAGAATTTCAAGAGCGATTTCGCATCATAAGTTGTTAAATATCTACCATAGACAGTTTTGCAATTTCAGTCGCATTAGTTGTCAGTTTCAAAGTTCTCTATAACTTTGCGAAAAAATCAATTGAACCCGACTTATATGACGGGTGTGGAATATGTTGTTTTAAGACTGAAGACGTTTCCGTGCGAGCTTCGCCTACAGCTGAGTGGTGGAACGGGGGAGGAGCTGCTTGCGAGGTGGGGGGGGAGGGAGAGAGAGAGACAGTAACACAGAATTACTGTATCAAATCAAATCAAATCATTTATTCAGAATCGTCGTGAATATGGTGTTTGCAATAGTTCACGGCGCTGATCCTGCAATCGCCTTGCTCCAATCTTCGGGGTTTCCTCGTGCCAATTGATTCCACTCAGCTCCGATACGTCCTCCTCGCACAAGAACTTCCTTCAAGTCGTCGCACCAGAACACGTAGGGCGCTCCAACCCGCCTTGTCTTGTCTCTCGGGTACCACTCCGTCACCCTTCTTGACCATCTGTCATCGTTCGCCATCTTCCTCGCCCATGTCGTCTTCTTCTTCCATATAACCTCTCGTACATCCTCCAGTCCTGTCCTTCTCCGCACCTCCGTGTTGCGCACTCGATCCAACAGCGTCACTCCTATCATCGCCCTCTCCATCCTTCGTTGCACTCGTTGCAGCTTCTCCTTTTGCTCCACTTTCAGACACCATGTTTCTGCCGCGTACTTTCTTCATAATCATATTCACATTCTTCCGCGTTAGAAAAGGCCTGCGCAGGTTGAATGCCGCCCATCCAGATCCTATTCTTCTTTGTAGCTCCTTCTCGTCCTTCTTCACTGACACCATTGAACCCAGGTACTTGAATTCGTCTGCTCGCTCCAGCAGCTCTCCTCTCAGTAGTAGGTCAGCACGAGGGCCATTCGACATGTAGACGGTCTTCTTCTTTGAAATGCGAAGTCGGATAGCAGAGCTTTCTCTTTCTATGTCGTCGAGCATCTTCTGAGCCATCGTCTTGCTTCTCGCCACCAGAATTAGATCATCTGCGTATCGTAGATGGCTCATCCTTTCTCCGTCGATGTCCAGTCCACATCTACTCCAGTCCACTCGTCGTAGCACATCCTCGAGAATAGCGTTGAATAGGGCCGGGCTGAGTACACAACCCTGTCGTACTCCTCGTTTCACTTCTACTTCAACAGCTTCACTGCCCACTTTGATCTTTGATTTCGCATTGCTGTAGATCATCTCAAGCAGTCGTACCAGCTTCGGATTGATTCCCTGTCGATGAAGTGCATTCCAGACAGCGTTAAATTCAACAGAGTCGTATGCCTTTTCATAGTCCAGAAAGATCAGCACCAGGTTGAGGCGATAGGCGTAGCATTTGTTGATCAGCTCGCGGACTGGAGTACTGTATAATTACTGTATAGTTTTATCGGTTTTCATATTCGTGTTTGTTTAAGTGGAGCAATATCATTTCTGTTGATAGTGTTGTATCACATGCCTTGTAGGATCTCGCCTGACCTGCTGCGTGTGTGTCCGTTCCAAGAGGGAGGGGAGCTGACCAGGGACATACACGAGTTCGCAGCCCCCGGCAACTATGCCGTCAACACCGGCTACAGGTCAGTACCACGTTTTGGCCATGCCTTTTATGACATGTTCGGTTTGTCTTTGGTTGTAATAGTACTGAGTGTTTTTTTTCAGGAATCTACTGTACATCTATCCCAAGGCGCTCAATTTGTCGTCGAGAACCGGAACTGGTGCGTTTTGAAAAGTTTTTTAATAGTTTTATGTCAACTGTCAACAACCGAACATAAAACTGTTTCATGGCTTTTCACTCGAGCATAGACCATCAACCCCTTTATTATTTCAGCCCGGAACATCTCTATCCGTTGCGAGCTGATGTCAGGTGGGGAGGAGCCACTGAAGGCGTTGTTCAGCCAGGGAGGAGGCTGCACCGACAGAGTACACACCAGCGTCGTCTACCACAACAAGTGGGTTATGATTGGATATTGGATTTTACGGGTGGTAGTAGAGATTAACTGAACTGTTAGTATGTTTGCTCCCGACGTGAACATGAAACGAGCAACATACTCTTCATGAAGTTATGAACTAGCATATCTTCCTTTCAGGTGTCCGCAGCTGTCGGACGAGATCAAGGTGCGTCTCCCTGTGGATCTGGACGACGGCCACCACCTGCTGTTCACCTTCTACCACGTGAGCTGCAAGGCGGCCGGGGGAGGGAACAGGGACGAGCCAGTAGAGGTGCCCATCGGATATACGGTGAGGGGGGGGGAGTGTTTTCATAACAAGTTGGTAGACTGTTACCTGTTTTCTTTGCAGTGGCTGCCGCTGTATCGTGGCGGTCGCCTGGAGAGTGGGGAGCACCACTTGCCCATATCCACTGAGAAACTGCCACAGAGCTACGGGTAGGTGGGGAGTAAAGCTGTAGTTAGAGACGAGATAGAAAGAGATATTAACGTTGTCGGTAATGGATCGATTATGGTGTGCGGTGAAACATAGGTATTGATGTTCATTTCATGATTTACACGATGACAACTTGGCAACTGTACATACGGTGCGAAACATACACATAATCGATTCTCTCTTTCAGCATAAAGTGACCACAAACTCTACATACCTTGACTATCATGGTCTTTTCAACTTTGTATCAACTCGTTCTCGCACTTCTCATGGGTGGCGCGTGGTTCCGTGTTTTGATACAGCCCTTAAGAGCAGTGCATTTTTCAACAGGATTTATAGGCTTTGGAACTCACTCCCCCCCCCCTTCCATAGTAATGTCTGCAAAACATGAAACTGTGAAATCCTTCCTAGAAAGTAATCCCCATTTGTTGCCAGTTTCGAAGATTCGTAGACTGTAGTCAACTTTCGATGCTTTCTGTATCATTTTACACTTTTTTTTCTCATACCGTATGCCATTGCTCATTTTGCTGTATTGAACTGTTTCTCCAAATGTACACGGTAATAAACTTATTAACTTCAGCTACCTGTCTCCGTCGGTGCACCTTCCGAATGTGAAGTGGCTGGATGGACACAAGCCGCTGTTCTCGGTAGACCTCAAGGCAGTCAGCACCGTCCACGCACAGGTGAGGAGGGGGGTGTTCAAAGACAATAGACAAGTGAAGTATGTGACGAAGATGTATTAGATAATTAGATTAGATGCGAGATTGATGCAGTGGTGAATGTCACTATTTGATCACTGTGAGCTGAACTTTTCATAGTCGCACGTTGTGGTTCATTGAAAATACAACTCACAGTGATGTTTTGAGGCAGTTCTGAAACCTACTTGTTGTGGGAGTGATGTGACTTGCACCTGCCAACTCATGCATATCTAGGATGAGCACCTGGAGCGTCTGTTCCTGTCGGTGAGCTCCCTGTATTCGACTAGCCGGAAGCAGCCCCCAGTGGGAGAGACGGAGCTCATACAGGCAGTGCAGGGAGTCATCAAGGTGGGAGGGGTTATGATTCGACTGTGATTCTGATTTTGACTTGAGGGCCTCAGCCAGAAGATATTGTACAATGATGGTTATGAAGTCGTTTGAGATAATTTGTGCTACCTTTCATCTAATCCTCGTATCCTCTATCCTCTATATGTAGGCCCGCCCGGAGCCGATGGTGGCCTTCCTATACAGCGTACTCGACAAGCTACTCATGCTCATCGCAAATCCACCCTATTCCGGTGAGTGGTCAAGGAATTAGAGAGAGAGAGAGAGAAAGAGTTTTACTGAATTATGAATGTTCGAATGTTCTAGTTCATTTCTCTTTACAGACACGGTGTCTTCTGCGTGTTTCGAGACGCTGGGTCAGCTGGTGAAGATATGCACGATGCTGCTCGATCGGTGAGGAGGGGGGGGGGGAGTAGCAAAATGCCATTTCAACATGATCATGGTCTGTAGGATATTGTCTACTTGTTATTTGATGGACTGCATACTGCTGGCTCATTGCGATAATTCCTTTATGTGGAATAGGCAAAAGTAGATTAGATGTCTTATTGATCATTGATTAGTAGCTCTCACAAGTTATCCGATATCCGTTTGTCAGATTGATGATTCCATCCTCACACGCTCTCCCCTTTGCAGTGACCACTCGGAGGGAGGTCGCTCTGCTCTGCTCCACACCTATGCCCACTACTTCAAGATCGCCAGCAAGGGTGCGTGTGGGTTGTGTATGGATATGTATATGGTTTTGGAGCTGTGTGGCTTATTATCTTCTCATTTATCTATGATACAGTACTCGTTGTAGAGTCTAAGGCGCACTCTCCCCTTTGTCGGGAGTTGGCGGCGGTTGGCGGACAGCCCGGCTCTCCGGAGACACAGAAGCTGTTCTGCATAATTGGTGGGTGGAACGGACAAATCAGTTGTTCAGACATATGAGATATTGGTGGTGATTTTCTGCGTTGTGTTTAGAGAAGATGGAAACGTAAGTTAGATGTTAATGGTTTGCATGCGTGATGGATTGGTTCTCTGAGACGCTCGGATACTGCATTATTCACAGAGATTATCGTGATGCCCAAGTGAAGCATAAATACACAGTTATTTGGAAAATGTGACTGAGACATGAACGATTCTTTATAAGATGGGATATGTGCGTGTGATGTGAATTGAAGAGAAGGCTCATGCACCTACCGTGTGTTGCAGAGGACGTGGAGAAGAGTGCGGCTGGCGGTCGAGTGTCGACTGGATCGGCCGCCGACGCCGTTCAGCTAACCAACAACAAGGTGGGGGTGGGAGAGCGGCAGACTAGACTAGCCACAAGACACAACACGGACAGTTAGACCGGGAAACTGGCAGGCTGTGTTGCGCTGCCCCGGGGATTAGTTTTCCACAGATGTGGTGCATATATTTGATATTCAGTGTTTTAATATAATATTATTCAATTCATCATGTTGCAGTGCATCCACGAGGAGTTGGCTGAGCAGTGGGTGCGTAGCGGTGGCGCGGCCAGGGAGATGGCATTCAGCAACGCATGGTTTTTCCTACAACTCATGGTGCGTGGGTAAGGAGGAGAGGCATGCTGTTCATGCGTCTGTGTCGTTTATGCTTTCCAATATTCCAATGCAGAACAAGTCAATGGCCGAGTATCTGTCGATGACCGGCCGCCTCTATCTCGCCAGGAAGAGCAGGTTCAGTGACAAGTGAGTGTTTCAGGAGTTTGCTTTCTTCAGTCTTTCTTTATATAGTTCTTATTAAAAAATCATATATCTTTAATTTTATTAACCACACCATGAGATTGTAATAATTTCAAAAAGACATTTAGAAATCAAAAGAAGATCATGTATTGTACGTTTCAGATAGAATGTAATATTTGTTTTATTTTTTGTTTTTAATTTTCAGATGATGAGATACGAACTCAAATATTTTTCATTTCAAGTGTATATGGTACTTGCACGTTGCAGAGTAGAGCGGGTTTTGTTGTAGTAAACATACAATGGATCACCGACGCTATTAATTGATGGTCACGTCACCGACCGATCATTCGATGTATGTCTGTTGTGATTGCAGACTGATCGCCTCGCTGGACGCGCTCTCCTCTGCCACAGTGACGGAGGTGATGTCGCGGGCGGGCAAGGACCCCCGACAGGCGGCTGCCCTCACACACGCATGGGCATTCTTCCTCAGGTACGTCACCGTGTTCCGGGTTTCATGTTCAAAGTGGATGATGTCGTGTTTATTGGAAAGGAAACCATAAATTTATTATGACAAAGATAAAACATTGTATTCCAAACAACATTTTTTCAGAGATTCTCTGTCTCTGATGGACCGCAGCTATGTGATGGGTCTGGTGAGGGACTTCAATCGAACCATCGCCATCAAGATCAGGTGAGCTCATGCATTTTTCACCTCATGCTACAAGGATATTGTCATCTCTTTTTATCTGTGCCGTTTGACACATGTTCTATAACTGGTGCGTCACATGCAATGCATTTCGTTTTTGCGACTGTTTTTTTTTTAATTCACGGTTAAATTGAAACGATTTTTTTCTGAATCTTTTGCCTATCACATTGCGGCTCTTGCGTCGTTTATATGTGAAACCTATTGCCTCGTCCCTCGTTCCGATCACGATCACCATGCCCACCCGTTGCAGCGCGTCGCCGGAGCCGCTGGCCGCCCAGCTGGTGCTAGTGAAGCTGGACCTGCTGCGAGTGGTGTGCAGCCACGAACACTTCATCGTCCTCAACCTGCCCTTCGGAGGAGGAGGGGGAGGGGCCATATCCAGTGGTGAGTGAATGTGGGTATTTGGTGATGTAGGCTGTAGGTTTTCAGATGTGGTATATGTTTGAGTTGTGATTGAAAGCGATAATGAGGTATGGTTTCTTGTTATACATACTATATATTATGTTTCTTTTTTAATCGATTTCGTAGTAGATGTATGCTGTGTAAGAAGTTTTGTTTATTATGTAGCTACAGTCCTGTCTAGGCTCGTCGGCGTCTTCGTGTCTCTCGTCTGTGTCGAGTGGAGGAGTGGGAGTGGGTGTGGGTCAGCTACAGCCCGCCAGCCCCGGAGGGAGCAGTCTGTCCAGCAGGTGGGGCATACTTGACTCTACTAGTTGCTATTGTATTTTGTATCTTTCACTATTTCTACGTGTATAGAATGAGGTGTGTCTGACAATGTGAGAGCACTTTCTTGCTGAACTGAGAATGAGAATAGCTTGCGTGGTGCAGACTAGTTGCAGGTGGTCTGGCAGCGGTGTGTCTCTGGGTTCGGTCGGCGGCGCGGAGCTGACTACGGAGTTCAGGTGAGTCTTCTCAAGGTGTAGATGGCGAAGGTTGCATAGTTAACATCCACGTCGAGATAGCTGGCCTGGCATGTGACGAACACACGTTGATCCTGTTCCCATTTCCCAGACAGCGTCACTTCCTGGTGGGGCTAGTGCTGGCAGACGTGGCGGCTGTGTTGGAGACGAGTCGGCGGAGGGAGCTGCATGCGAGGTGCGGGGAGAGGAAGGGAGGGAGGGGCAGTCGATCCCGTTGCAGGGCCATCCGTGTGGTGCGCAACCTGCTGTCTTCCCACGAGGCGGATGCGCGCCTGGCCGAGCCCCAGCTGCGCGCCAGAGTAGCCGCCCTGTATCTGCCACTGGTGGGTGCATAAGAAGGCACACTCAGATTGGATACTCCGTCTTTTATGTGAAGGCTGTGAAGTGTACATTCGTGTATTACATTATGGTTTACATTAGATAAAATCGAGGAATATTGGACGCGGATGCTGACCGTATGTTTTATTGGGATTGAGAAACGTATTCGCTCAGTTGTATGCGTTATTAGTAAATGAAGTGTGGATAGTCACCATTTATAGATAGAGAAACATTTTTTCAGGAAAGTTACCTGTAACGTGATTGTCACATTTATTGTGAAACAACTGCATTAGGAAGTAGTATACTGTGTGTTGTTCAGATCTCTATCGTTCTGGATGCCTCTGCCCATCTGCATGATCCCTTCGCACGCCAGCCACATCCGAACTTCGTCGCTGCGAGGTCGGTGTGAAGGACACTCAATATACACATCTAGTTCATGAAGAAATCGCAGTCACTTATTGAAGGACCATATTCCATTCTTTGGAAGGACAAGGTATTGATAGGTACTTTTTCGATTTTTGTAATGTTTTTTATACTGGAAGTAAATATATACTTAATAAATTAATGTTGCAGCCGTTTCTCGGATCCGGGCACGGGTTCACTGGCGAGTGTGAACCAGAAGGTGGCCCTGGCGATAGCTGGAATGGACTCATTCGGAGGAGGGGGCAGGGAGGAGGACGAGGCGGGGAGGGACGGTCGGTGGCACGGGACATTGATGCATGAGGATCGCTACAATCAGAAACAAGACTGCCCTTTCAGGCCTGGACCGCCGCACTCCTCCGACCACCCCAGTCAAGGAGGCGGCCGCCCATCCAGCGAGGGCCATGCTAGACATGGACATGACCAGGGAGGTGAGCACAGACAGCAACACAACGCATAACATCGCATAACAAACTGAATCATGCAAGTCAAGACACTCCATTACACTAATACCCATACATGTCATATTGCCGTGCTTGCAGTTGCTTGCGTGTGTGTGCTGGGTGGTGCGACACGTGGATGGGGCTGTGCTGCGGGCGTGGATGAGGGAGCAGACACCGACAAGGTGGGCATCGGAGGGCAACGGGAGAGCACTCTTCACTCACGCTCAGCCATACTTTTAAGTGTTTTTCACTCGAGTGGTTTTCTTTAGCTGTCTTTTATTACATTTTGTTAGAACCATGTTTTATATTGTGGGTTTGAAGCGTATTGTTATGTATTGGATGAGGGATGAGATTTATCAATTGTTGTGTAGGCTGGGTCAACTGCTGCTCACCCTGCAGACTGCGGCGAGCTGTTTCGAGTGGAGGGGAGATCAGGTGGGGAAGAAACTACACCTTCTGCGCGTCTCGCTCTCCCTCTCCGTCTCTCTCTCTCTCTCTCTCTCTCTCTCTCTCTCTCTCTTTCTTTCTCTCACTCCTTTCCCTCTCTATCTCCCTATGTTCTCCTCCTCCTCAGCGTGACCTGGACGATTGTTCGGAAGTGGATGAGATGGAGCCGTCTCCGATCGCCCGCAAGGAGAGTGGAGTGAGATGGAGGAGGAGCACCACACAGGTGCGCTTGTTGCTGTCTGCTGTTGTTTGTCAAAAGGAATTGAACGTCGTTGGACATTGCGCAGGTCACGAGTTGTTGACACGTACATGATGAGGTTGTTGTATCGAATCGGAATGTTGTTGACTATTGTATACCTGCAGAACCGATCTCTAAGATATGAGTGATTGTGACAGCTGTAGGTGTGAACTACTCTCTCTGCTTTGTCAATTCCTCATTGTTGTAGGTGGGCGACAATGAGCGTCGTCGGCGGCAGGAGGCCCGCAAGAGCAGAGGAGCCGAGAGCGCCGGAAGCGCCGGTGAGAAAATACTAGACACTGCTTCATCGTCTGATGTGTTCGATTCTCAATACGGATCCACTGCATTTGTTGACGTACAGTTGATTTGCATCAATTAAGTTTCTAATTAATCATTCCAGTGTGGGACATTGTAGCATTTTCAGTACTCACACTGTCAGTCATAACCACATGCGTGTTGCAGTGTCGATTCTGGACGAGCCGATCCTGGAGGGGGCTCTGTGCGCGGAGATCTCCCTGTGTGTGCTGGACTGTCTGGAGACTGTCCTCCGGGTGGTGCACTCGCAGGGCTGCGATCATCTCGCATTCGCCGCCAGGGCTGCCGTCAAGGCTGTGGTCAGTTATGGGTTCGAAAAATTATGTCATGACATAGATGAGATTGTAATGATGTCATTGTAAAATAATATGAAAGTTACGTGTGATTTGAAAGTTACGCATGATTTCGTGTTCTCTGATGTGTTGATGTTTTGCAGTTGCACCTGCTCGCTTGCCGTCAGTCTCAGCAGGTTTTGGATTCTGTGTTCGCCAGCCAGAGAGCCATGGTCGTCAAGTGGCCAGACATGATATTCCAACAGGTCAGAGAGCAGGGTGGTCTCTACATGCGCACGTCTCATAAAACTGTATTTCATGCAATTGAGTTTAGGAGACGGAGTTGTGTGGTGAGCTGTGTCTGCAGCTGCTTCGACACTGCGCCAGTCGACTCGGGACCGTCAGGTCACAGGTAAGGATTCCTGTAACGTTGGAGGTGAATGAGTAATGTGCGGCTAGTAATACGCGAGTATTGAAACTATTACTCCGATTCTGGAAGAGTACTTGTTGGTTTGATAGAGTTGCGTATTTGATGTGTATTGTTTGCAGGCAGCCGCGTCGTTGTATCTTCTGATGCGAGAGGCATACGAGAATGGAGGAAGCCTGGCGAGGGTCAAGATGCAGATCACAATGTGAGGAGGGGAGTAAGGGAGAGAGAGAGATCTGGGGGAGGGAGAGAGAGAGAGAGAGAGAGAGAGAGAGCTTTGTATTTTTGTTTTACGTTTCACAGTCGAATTGTATCTTTGTTTTACGTTTCACAGTCGAATTGAAGGTGTATCTTTTAACTGATTTTCAATGTCGAGGTCTTTGTCGACTCTGGTGTCGAATGGAACGAGGGTGGGGGTGTGGCTGAACGAGGACTGCCTGCGGAGGAGCTTCAAGGTATGGAGAGGGGAAGAAGAGAGAGGGAGGGAGAGAGAGGGGGGAGATGGATATATGGAGAGACTGATGTATTCAGACGATGCTCACCTACTGCGACAGCGATGCGAGCTCAGATTCTGGCGGTGTGTGTCCGCAGAATGGAGTGGGAGGGGGACAGAGGGTCAGCGGGAGCTTCAGCGAACAGGTAGCATTCAATTGCACATTATCATTCACTTACTGCCATCATTTGTTGTGAGGGGTATGATCTTTAAAAAAATCAATTTCGTTACTTTCATGGCATAAATATTATGTTGGAGTCATTCAGGTGAAGGATCTGGTGTTCAATCTGCACATGATTCTGTCGGATACGGTGAAGCTGAAGGTGAGAGCGCGAGAGCAGAAGGGAGAAATATGGAGGGAGGAGAGGGAGAGAGAAAGGAGGAAAGATATGTGACTGTTCTTTTTTCAGGAGCACGCGAACGACTTTGAGATGACAGTGGATCTGATGTACCGGGTGGCCAAGGGATACCAGAACAACCCCGATCTCAGGTGAGCGCTGTGAGATGTATGTTACAGATGGAGATTGGTTTACTTGGTTGTGGTGTGTATGTAATTCTTGTGCAGTGGTCAGTTGTAATATCTTATAGTTGCCGCCTAGAGGATAGTTTCTGTTATTGACAGCCGGGGTCAGTTTGCGAAACTCAATCGCCAGCGAGAGAGGTCAGACGCGCAGGAGAAGGCTAGAGTGTAGCGCAGCCTCTTTGGTTCGCGTGCCGGCTTCTTTGATCAATATTATCGTTTGAATGCGCGCGTGTGTGGTCTCCTCGCGACTGGAGGTAGATCAAATGGGACTAGAGGGTAGATCAGTTTTCTACCGTGATGCGGCGGCAAACTATCTCCCTGAACAAATTACAATTCAATGGAATGTGTGTTCAGTTGACATATGTATGGTATGCGCGTATCTTGATAGTAGGAAGGAAGTGCACATGGTAGGTAAGAACTGCTACCTCACAAGAGCAGCTACATCAAAAGATGAGGGTGCTTGACGCAATTGCTTGTATTATGTGTGGCGTGTTGCAGACTGACGTGGCTGTTGAACATGGCAGCCAAGCACGCCGACCGGGCGCTGTTCTGCGAGGCTGGCCACTGCGTCCTCCACGCAGCTGCACTAGCAGCAGAGTATGTTGGTTCGACTCTTTCCACGAGAGATACTAGGGCGAGGAGCTCAGTGGACTAGAGATATGAATTACAAGAAAAGTACGATTCTCTTTCGAAAAGTACACGAGTAAAGAGGAGTGGTTTGTTTTGATCTAATTCAACAAAAGCACATGCATAAAATCTCTTCGCAGCTGACTAAAATTTCAAAACAAACCTGCTCTTTCGAACGATGTTTTAAAACTCTAATTGTTTTCTTGTTAGCATGTTGAGTTCAGGTATTCAGGATACTGTTAATCCCAACAAGTAACTTGCAACAAAATGTATGACACGATTATAGTGCATACTATATTTTTCATCGATCAGAAAGAGCAGGTTTGTTTTGAAATTTTAGTCAGCTGCGAAGAGATTTAATGCATGTGCTTTTGTTGAATTAGATCAAAACAAACCACTCCTCTTTACTCGTGTACTTTTCGAAAGAGAATGGATGTCCTTTTCTCAAATTTCGAAGAAATTGTTTTTCAGGTTGATGTGCCGAACATGTTATGTATACATATTCGAAACTTTAGAAAACGTATCCTGAATATGGAAACGCACTGCTTTGTCGAATCGCTCGTGCGCCTGCCAATGCCAGTCTCTCATTGACACGCGCTATTTCGCGTATCTCTCTCTTACCCACTCACTCCGCTCCGCACACTCCCCTCCCCCCACAGTTTTCGCGCCAAAACTGGGGCGGTGGCCTGGACGGCGAGCCGACACGAGAGTGGGTGAACGAAGGGCGGGGCATGCGCTCAGCCAATCAGAGTGCGCACGCAAGAGAGCCGAGCGACCAATGAGCGCAAAGTGCAGTGGGCGGAGCTTACGTGATGCACACCGTCGTCGCCGCCGCCGTCGTAAACACGTTTAGTGGCAAAGCGGGAGAGAGCAAGAGAGGGCGGTTTTTGGATGCCGCAACCGATATTGGTTTCACGAATCATACTCATAGGTCTTACAAAGTGATATTCTAACAAATAACGCACACTAATTAAGTATATTGTATTAGAATAGAGAAATCGTGTGTGCCTTGGGAGTGGCGTGTTGCGCGCGTCACAGCTCAAAACAAACGGGCGCCGCTGCGCGCCGCCCCTAATGTACATGTCGGTCGTTGAGTCTACTGTTCAGGTACATCACGATGCGCAGTGTGCAGCAGCCCGCGTACCTGCCCCGGGGTGCCTCGGCCTTCGAGCCAGTCAGTGTCAACGTGGCCGAGGAAAGCGCAGTCAGCGACGATGTACTGGGGTGAGTTGCTTAATTTCTTTTTTTTATCATTTTGAAACAGTCGATATGGAGTGTATCTGGCCACTGTATTAGTTTTAACGGTTGGGTGAGACGTTCTAATTCTAATGATTAGTTAAGAATAAGCATTTCACTTGCAAGGTGATGATCAGGTTAGGATTAGGTTTTTATTTTCTTATCAACGCTCATTATCACGAAGAAATTATAGTGATGTTGTGCGTATTGATGTTAATCATTTAATCAATCATTTATCCAGAATCGCTATATCCTGACTGTACAACAAGTGCATACGGTACACCACAAGGGCTAAGCGCTGGGAGAAACACTGTTTAGCAACTGGGATGGGATGCTCGAAGGTCGAAAGTCGATATTAAATCGATAATCAGTCGATAGTCGTTCGACTTCCTTTCCATAATACATTAGATTCAGATATTATTATATACAACAGCGGAGTTCCGGGTGTGCCTTTTCTTCCATTAAAATCCACAAATAGTATCTTCGCGGGCTCTCGATAAGCTTACGAGGAGTGTCGTTAGAGCCACTGCCACACCCTCGGATCCGACCCAAATTAATAAGATACCTTAGTTAGGACCCCAATCAATCAATTAATCAATTCAATCAATTATTTATCCAGAATCGCTATATCCTGACTATACAACAAGTGCATACGGTACACCACAAGGGCTAAGCGCTGGAAGAAACACAGTTTAGCAACGGGGATGGTAGGGTCGAAAGTCGATATTAGATTAGTCGATATTCAGTCGATAATCATTCGATTTCCTTTCCATAATTCTTTAGAATTAGATACCAATATAGACGATAGTGGGGCTCCGGGTGTTTCTTTCCTTCCATTATAATCCACAATAGTAACTCCGCGGGCTAGGATGATAGCGTTCTCATGAGCTATTCCCCGCCTTGCTCAAGGGTACTGAGGTAAGATCATTTCGACCTGACTACACGATGCGAGAGAGGAAGAAATAATAATGTTAATCATTGTGTGAAATGTTAATCGATGTGTGAAACATATTCCTAGTATCTTCTACTTGCAGTCCATCAGTGGATGGTGTGTGTGAGTCTCGCCACTTCTCGGAGGCGGGCCTCATCCATCTCGTCGAGAAGGCCGCCCACTTCTTCGAGAAGGCACACCTCTACGAGCTCCTGCCAGACACGTACAAGGTGGGAGTGGGAGGGGGATCGGTAGGGGAATGGGATTGGTGGAACTAATGGATATCCTGGTTATGAGGAGGATTGGCTGATTATGACGAGATGGTGAAACGTAGGGAATATTAGACAATGTTTAGAGGTGTATGTACTTGTTTTCTGGAGACAACGTATTAATTGTGTGTTGTGCTTCTTGTGTGATATTTTATAATAATAAAAGTGCAAAGTGAAATGGAATGTACTACAGTGGTTTACATTATCTTTCTCATCAATTTGGAGTCAAATAACGATATACTAATAGTGTATGTTGACGGATATGTAGTGTGGAACAGTGGAAGATGGAGCTCATGTTTCAGACGATCGAGAGTATCCTTCGCGAGTGGCGCGACTTCCGCCGACTCGCTGCCATGTACGCGCGCATGAGCGGGGTGAGTGAGGGGAGACGGCTGAGGGCAACAAACACATGCACTTACAGCTTACAGTAACAGTGATATAGGTTTCAACGGTATCACTACAGGGGATATGTCTTGAATCATCAATTGTTCTTTTGTTGCTTTTTTTAATATCGACTCCCCCGTTGTGTGTTGCAGGCGTTGTCCCGGATCGAGCCTCACGTGGCGTTCGTGGAACACGCGAGCGACGCGTGGACATCTCCATTGAGGGGGTGAGAGGGGGAGGCAGGGCGACATGCCACATCAATGCGTGCCACGAGTCCTGTCACACTATTGATGCTCGATGAAGAAGACATTGATTGGGTGTTAATATGTGCGTGAATGAGATCTCACTCAATCGAGTGAGTAACTATGTGTGCGCATGACAGCTGCAGTTGACAGATTGCAATAAAGGAGAGCCTGCGGCATATGAATGCCAAAGGGCGTCGGCATTGAATGGAACACGCGTTTGCGTGGGAACTGGGACAGGGACTAGTAGAGCAGATCGATCGGCGGCTGCCGCTCTCTGATTATTTCCTGACCCAGTAGCCAGTATCTGTTATCTCGCGCGTTTCCGTTCCGCCCGCTCTCTTTGTGTAGTCTGCTCACGCCCCTTCCCACCAGACGGTGGTCGTTGATCCATTCAAGCAAAACGGTTGGCTGGCCAGTCGAAACATGCTCGCATTGCGTGTTGTCGTGTGTATTTGTTGTGTTCACTAGTTGGTTTTTCATATGATGCGAGTCTGGATAAATGATTTGATTTGTGTTGACTAGCTTGTTTTGCAGATGCGACAAGCGTTGTTTCGGCACGTACTTCCGTGTCGGCTTCTACGGGCAGCGATTCGGGGACGTGGATGGAGACGAGTATGTGTACAAGGAGCCGCCCTTCACAAAGCTCAGCGAGGTACGCAACACCATTGATTATTAATAAGTTTCATTAGGAATATGCTTCACTCCTCGTACATTTGCTTTGAGTGAGAATTGGTTTCAATTTTGAGACTCCTCACCTATGCTGTGACCTATCAATTGAATACGCAAACCAACTTACTAAATGTGTATATCATGTGTATGTGTTTTAGATCAGCCACCGTCTGGAGGCTTTCTACACGGATCGATTCGGGCGGGGAGTGGTGGAGGTGATCAAGGATAGCAACACGGTGAGTGAGGGAGAGGGGCACAGAGGGACACTTGGGGGGGGGGGGGTTAGAAGGGAGAGAGAGAGAGAGAGATGAGCAAATTTTGATGATTGATTCGCGTGTGTATTGCAGGTGGATCGTTCGTCTCAGGATGTGTCTCGCGCCTACCTCCAGATCACATACGTGGAGCCATATCTGGAGGCATGGGAGAGGAGGAGGAGGTGAGGGCAGAGAGGAGCGAGACGCCAACTTGTAAACAAAACGAATATGCAACTAATATATTTCAATATTTTTTATGATTCTATGTATTGTTGTATAGTTATTATTATACGATTGTGTTTAGGCCGACCCACTTTGAGCGTACGAACTGCCTTCGTCGGTTCGTCTACGCCACTCCATTCACAAAGGACGGAAGGGCGCACGGAGATCTCAAGGTATAGCTGGAGAGGAATGAGGGTTGGGATTGGATTGATTTGGGAGAATTGTGTAGTAAATGCTATAGTATGACACATTATACGTTTCATAGACATGTTATACGTTTTCTTGGATTAGGAGTTGTAATCAGTTGTGTGAAGAGTTTACTAAAAATATTTGGAGAGTTGACTGATAACAATACTTGCAGGAGCAGTACAAGCGTCGTTGTGTGTTGACAGTGGAGAAGGCGTTCCCGTATGTGAAGACGAGGATTCGAGTGGTCGACAGACAAACGACGGTGCTCCAGCCCATCCAGGTGAGCACGATCGAGCATTGCAGTTGTTGGCATCATGGGTGTTATTGACAAAGGAGGTATGACAAAGGAGGTATATGAATGATTCCTTAAAGAGACAATAGGTTATGAGTCCGCTGCGGTGGGGTCGAAGAGACTTCTCAGTGCTGGAATGTATTTGCTTGTAGGTAGCGCTGGAGGACGTGGAGAAGCGCACGCGCGAGCTGGCGGCGGCCGTGGCGCAGCAGCCGGCCGACGCCAAGATGCTGCAGATGGTGCTGCAGGGGTGCATCGGCACCACCGTC
The DNA here is from genome assembly GCA_963966185.1 of Rhabditoides inermis. Lineage (NCBI taxonomy): Eukaryota > Metazoa > Nematoda > Chromadorea > Rhabditida > Rhabditidae > Rhabditoides > Rhabditoides inermis. Next base: position 761,997 of record CAWZYM010000302.1, read on the forward strand.
AACCAGGGACCACTGCAGGTCAGGGGGCAGGGGGAGGCAGCATTTCCATTCCTTTTCTCAGAGTTGAGGTAGTCAAGTTTGAACCTATTTTCTTTTCTGTAAAATATTTACTGTATCTGTTTTCAGGTTGCCCAGGTGTTCCTCTCGGAGCCCCTGCCGGACGAGCGTGGGAGGAAGGCGCAGAATAAGGTGCGAATAGAACATCGGTTGTCATAATGTACCCTGTGTTCATAATGTTCGCAAACTGACACGTGTTGATTTGAGCTGCGCCTGTGCTTCCGCGACTTTTCCCGTCGATGCGCCGAGGCGCTCACCCTCAACAAGCAGCTCATTCAACACGACCAACACGCATATCAGGTACGGGAGGAGACGGGTACGGTAGCCAGACGGTTATTGTATGCGTGGTTGTTTCAGAGCGAGCTACAAAAGAACTACGTCGATTTCACCCGCAAAATGGCCCCGCTGATGAGTGTTGTGGGTGAGGGTCGAAGGAGTGTGGAGCCGTCTCTCGACGCCCCGCCCATGGACGCCCCGCCCCCTCCGCCGATTGGACATGCCCCACTGGAGATCGAACTGGATGGACCGGTGACGAATGTGTAGAGGAGAAAAGTGAGTTTTATTTTTATTTTTTGTATCTGCTGAATTCGAATCTGTTTAGGAATTTTCTCGAAACTTGGCATATCGGACAATATATCTACATTAGAGTTGAGATGTTTTTGTTGTGTCCCCTTTCGTAGTGTTGTATCTTTTCTGTGTGCTGAGAGATAGTATCTTGCATAGACGTTCTCTTCCCTTTTATCGGTAGCTCATATTTCATAGCCTTCTGAGAGAACCGTGTGAGATTATTTATGTTATGCATTCTTCATTTTACTAAATCATATATCACTGACAGTTTTATTGATCAAGCTCTCGCATCATTGACAATATTTGCTTTATCAAAACAACGACTTGCTTTCCTTATTTCCCTCTGTTCTCTCTCCCACTCTCATATTGACTCATCAACCGTCGCACTACGAGTGTTCGAGTATTTACTTTTTGTCTGTTTACTTTGGCATAGTGAGTGCGTTGTTTACCCTCCACTCCCGTCTCTCTCACCTGCTTTTTCATCCTATCCAATTCTTTTTTAGCAATACGTTGACATTCGTCTTCTCCCGAAAATTGTACATAATCTTGTTCTCACTAGGTCCGATTGTATCATGCACTAATAAAGATTGTCTTATGAGATTGTTTATTTGATTGAATACCGTCGAGATTCGGTTGCGCCTAACCGTGTGATACCTGCTGCCGTTGTTGTGCTTGATGCGGTGTAGTGTGAGTGTGTGTGATAGTACTGGAACCGTTTTCAGTCTACAGTACTACTACCTTTAATCTCTACAGTATGCCGATGCTGCCTCCTCTCTGCGACCTCAAAGCCAACGCCGCTCAGCCTAGTGGTGGGTTTGGTTGAAGTCTTACAATGTCCTCTCCAATTTCCCAGATGCTCGCGCACTGATGATTTTATTTAAACAAATTTACGGAACTATTCAGTAAGTTCAGTAAATTTCATGACTATGTGAAGAGCATTCTTTATATTTTTGTCTACAGACTCTCGAAGTCGTTTTTTTTTGTATTTTTGTAAACGCGGTTTTTTGCAGAATGGTGAATGATAGAGAAAAATATTATCTACGTTTCGTGAATATTCAAAGTAGTGGAGATATATTCATGCCACTATTTTTTTGCGTGGTCAGTGCATTCAAAAAGAAATTGATTGTTAAAATCCGTCAATCATCAAAACTATTCTTTTGTTATTCTGCTGTTATTCATTACGACATTGTTTCGCAGACTTCCTCTTCTCGCCGTCTCTCCTTCCCCCTTCTGTGGTGGGAGATGTTCCCTCTGGTCTCACCGTCCGTCCCCTCAGGAGAAAGGACTACGATACTGGGTGGGTACAGTCACAGTTAATTTCGCTCATTGTCAAATAATTTTCCTACTTATATATAGCCTGCGCCAGAGCGATAGTTTTCGATCTACCTCGCTTGCAGTTCGAAACACGGTGCCATAACCGTCTGTCTCTCTTGTTTTGCGCGCTATTTCCGAGAGTTGACTCTCCGTCTTCCTCTGATCTACCCCACAGCGCGCAACTTATTGCGAGAATAGAACTATATGTATGTTGCGAAACGTATTCTTAATAATATATTTATGCGTTTTCCTCAGATTCCTGTCGTGTCTGTCGCAGCTGACGTCTGTGGGTGAGATCAGCAAGGAGCAGTTCGAAGCGAGGAGAGGAAGGAGAGAGAGAGAGAGAGAGAGAGAGAGAGAGGGAGGGGAGAGAGTAAGAGAGAGTAAGAGAGAGAGAGATGGAGGGAGGGAGGGAGAGAGGGAGAGATACTCTGTTACAGGTTCGCTACGATGCAGGTCCAGCCCGCCGCTTACTATGTCGTCGTGATTGAGGAGCAAAGGTGAGGGGATGCGAGAAATTAACTCCCGTTTTTATTTTATATAGACGGCCAGCAGGATACATTGTCGGTTGATGTGTCAGAGTTAAAGGATTTATCGGGACAATGTAATCTTGCCTGATCTTCAGGTTGGGGTCGCTTTTGTTCTCGTCAATGACACCTTCTTTTGAAATTGTATAAACGTGGAAAAATTGTTTGTATTTTTTAACAATTTTTCTGCGCAAACAGAACTTCAAAACTCGTCTTCATTGAACAGAACGAAACCGACCCCATCCTGAAGATCAGGGAATAATACATTGTCCGGATAAATTCTTTAAGCTCTTGTTGTCTCTTAGTTCTACAGTATACTAAACGGTTGAACAGCTAAAATTTCATTTCAAGAACGCTGTTTTCAAACGTAGAAATCATCATGATGCTGAAAAAATGAACAAAGAACAAGGTTCACTTCAAATTCGATTGGTGATTTGAGTTGTATTGAATTGGATCTCGCGACAATTGTCGAGACAGGATAGTTTATTTGTGCACTGATATAAGAAACAAATTATCGCCATATCATGAAATCATTCATCAATCAATTCAATTCAATTCAAAATTTATTCGGTATCGCGTTATGTGATCATAACTCAAAACATCAGTCATTCACAGAGTAGCGTCGGGAAGCAAAATTATTCCATCTTGTCGCGTCATTCATCATCATTTCGAAAACAAGCGCACTCGAATGGCGCTTCTTTGGCACACTTGAGGTCTGCTCCACACACTGTGAGTGTGTCATAGTTGTACGTGTCCAGCCGTCCACAGTTGAGCAAAATTTACGTCATTATAAAGATGATATTTGTGGTGAAATGAATCCATATTACCCTAAGACCTCCACACACAGGTGGTGGGATTGTGATACGTGGATGGTATGGGTATCTGCGTTCGGGATCGAATAAGTGACGGTCATAAAGACCGAGGTATTCGCCTTCGGGACAAGATGGTGGAGGTTGGGTGAAGGTGCATTCTACAAGGGGGCACGGAAGCGAGTACTCCACCTACCTTGTGTGGCATAGGCCACAACTGCAGCTACTACGAGCAAAGCAACGAGACGCGTCATGCAAACGATTTTCGAAATGTCGACGGCACATCTCCCATATGTATTCAGCTTTTTTTCATTTGCATTCGCTCGTTTGAATGACCCCGTGTGGGAATCGCAAGCGCAAAGCAATGACAGATCGAGGAGTATTGATTATATTAACAGTAACAGCGCTGTAACAAGAACGAATATGTGGAATACTGTAAATGGTACGCGTTACGTGAGCGAGCATTATGACAGTCAGATGCGACGAGCAATGTGTTGTTTTTAGTTCTGGTCGTGTGGTTGGATCGGCGACGCTGGTTCTGGAGTGGAAGTTCATCCACGAGGCGGGGGCCAGGGCGAGGGTGGAGGATGTGGTGATCGACAAGGTAGGAGAGGGGGGGGGAGGAGGGAGAGTATGTGTGTGTGTTGTTGAGGCTATGCGCGGCCGGAAGCTGGGCGCGCTCCTCAACCGCGTCCTCGTCGCACTCGCCAAGATGGTCAGTATGGTTATGCTAGTTTGATAGTCCAAGTGCTCAAATGTTATCGCGAGGTATGAACTGGATTTTTTTTATATTTAGATCCAGTACGATTAAGATTAATTCAAAATGTATTTTAGTTCGGATCAAGACAACATCATTTGTATTTTAGTTCGGTGTGTACAAGCTGTCTCTGGAGTGCAAGGATACCCTCATTCCATTCTATGAGCTGTATGGATACAAGTGGGTTTCTTCTTGCTCTCTTCCTCTCTCTCGCTCTCTCTCTCTCTCTCTCTCTCTCTCTCTCTCTCTCTCTTTCTCTTTTTCTCTCTCTCACACACACACACTCCCTCCATCACTCCTCCCTTCCAGGAAGGACCAGGGCAACAACTTCCTCGTGCAGCGTTTCGATGGTCCGTCCGATGTTGTCGACGTCATGGTTCCCACCAAGTCGAACATTTAAATCCTCCTACAGTCGGACGATTTGAATTTCCGCCATTCCTACGCTGTTATATTACATGCATTTTTTAAAATCAAATTTTCTATTCTTCCAATCTTCTACGCTGTTTTGTGCCTTACATAGTCTATTCATTCATTTTTTCCTCTTCGCAATGTCTTTTTAATCGTCATATCGAGCTTTTATCATGTACCATCATCGCATCCCAGAGAGATTTTACACCATGTGCCTTATTTGCATAATTTCGTCGTGTCCGCGTGTTGTGATTTCGCGATAGATGTTAGTATAGAATAAACCCTGTTGCAGGCTTTCTGGTGGATGGTGTGCGATGTCTAGGAGTGTGCCCGTGCTCGCTCAGCTAGACCACTCGACTCTGCTGCACGACAAGGAGTGGGTGTTCCATCAACTGCCAAAGGTATTGAATTGATTGATTTACTGCCGATATCAAGAATGCAACAACGGAGATGAAACACAAAGGGTTTAGTCTGCGTGAAGTATATGTCGGTGGTTCCTTCTTGTCGGGATTTGACGTGAAAGAGGGGTGGTGTGCTTGGTCTCACGCTTGGGTTGACGTTGCGACAGCCATTGTAGAAAGTGTACTCGGCGGGTTCAACTCCGTGCTCCGAGGATTCCTCAAATTCCAAAGCCAGCAGCGAACATGTAGCGGGTACCGTTGATCCAGCAATTGTCCACGTAAACCGGGTTTGGTGGGTGCGACGGGGAAAATAAACTGAGGGGACCGACCACTCGGGGGCAAGGGAAGATGATGGAATTGCCAAAGGTACGGGAAGGAAAAATCTTTTTGACCAAAGGGTCAAAAATATTGCTAGAACGAACAGTTTTGAAGAAGGTGCGTAAGTATTTACTAGTGTAATTCGTTTATGGTTTGAGGAGTCGGTGGAGATTCCCCGTGAGCATATTCCGGATCCCGACGCCGACGCCATCCCTACCACCAACAGCAAGCAGGTACGGGGGGGGGGGGTGACATGGACAAAGGAGGATTAGTCACTCTTCGTTGACGTTGAACTTGGAGTGTTAGTGAAACGTACAATCATAATATAGATTCCGTACATGAGAAAGTGAGGAAGTGAATATGCGTGTTGTGAAATAGTTCGCGTGTTTGTTACTGGGTTTGGTAGAGTCATTTCTTCGAGCGTGCTAAATTTTCTCATCACCATTTGTGTGTATGTTGCAGGAGTCAGTGGCTGAGTTGGAGCGTCGCTGGCTGCACTCGGGCATCGACCGCATTCACATGCACAACGCCCCTCCACAGAGAAACCACACACTGCACTGAGCCGCCCAGCCTATCCCACCTATACTCTCTATTCATCCACTCGCCGCCTGATCTTGCATGGGCAACGAGCAGAGTGGCGGTGGCGGGGGAGGTTCGGGGTCCGCCGGCGGCCCACCCGGGCCCAGCACCTCGGCGTCCACCTTCTCCTTTCTCAGCAAGGGTGGGTGCGAGATCTGTGTACTGGAAGATAAGAGAGTTGAATACTGTTCTGTCGATTGGATCAGACATAAGTTGACGATATTAACTGTAAAATGTATGCACGGATGACGTGTTGCAGGTTCTGTGAAGCGGGGCAAGGGTATTGTGGTGGTGAAGGATGGGCGAGAGATACAGGAGCCAGACTGGAGGGAGGACGACGACTACAAGAGACTGCTCGTGAGTCGGAGAGGGGAAGAGAGGAGAGGGGGTCCTGTTAAACGATGAGAAAGTACTATAAAAGAATACAAGTCCATCCGCATGCGGCCGATTGTGCCTTTGCAGGAGATTCCCCGCTTCCTGCCCATTCTTCGCTCCTCTGTGGCGGGCGGGCGCGCGGACCCCACCGACTCGCATCACAGACTGAGTCATCGACCGGTGTGGAGACTGGCCAACAGACTACAGCAACACCTCAAGGTGGGAGAGGGAGGGAGGAGGGGAGGGAGGACACGGGGCATGGACGGGAGGGTGTATTGTTGGGGGAGTTGCAGGTGACTGCGCAGACTGTGGCCAGCGAGCAGGGCCTGCTGGGAGCGGCAGTCAGCCAGGTGAGGGGGTAGGGGGGGAGGGAGAGAGGAAGGGAGAATGAGAAGATGATTATAGTTATGTATTACGTAGCATGTGGCCGCAGGAGAAGATTATTTTAAATTGTCCAGATTATCTAATATTGTTTTTAGTGATTCTTAAAATGCAAGGATGTACAGGAAATGTATGTGATGGTATGATTGTTGTAGGTGGACGCTGTGTGCAGTGAGCAGCTGCAGCGTGCGGGGGAGAGGAAGCGGCAGTTCGATCGACTCAGCCACGCACTCGCCTCCCTCACGCAACTCAACGACGATGTCATACGCATACAGGTAAGGGGGGGGACAAACATGTATGGCACTCATGGTCAATGTTTGTCTGATGTAGCTGTATTTGTGAAGCGTTTATGTATTGTAGTTGTCAAGGACGTTGTCACCATAAGAAATTTATGAGTGGGTTGCATTTTAGCTTGAATCTAGAATTTGTGTGGAGATTTCGTGATGCTCACTCACGTAAGTTTTTGTTGACTATCTATTAGATGCGAATCGATCAGTGATGGGAATCGAATCGAAATATGCATATATGGAGAGATGTACTTTAGTTGATGCTGGAGGAGTTGGTGCCTGCGCTGGAGACACTCAATGAGGTGCTGCCCCCGGAACACAGGGCAGAACCACTCAACATGAAGGGAGTGAGTGCGAGAGAGAGTGGGAGGGAGAGAGAAAGAGAGAGAGAGAGAGAGAGAGAGGAAGGGAGTGAGGAAGGGAAAGAAGGAGAGAAAGAGGAAGAGAAAGAAGAAGAGATGGTGTGTGTTGAGGTTCTGGAGCGTTCCCCTCCGACGAGCAGTGGCAGCAGTGCGGGCCCGTCCCTCCCCTCCTCCCTCCCCTCCTCCCTGCCTCCATCTCTGCCCGCCAGTCAGCATGGCACTCCAGAAGACACCTACGACCCGTCGAGGAGACGACTGTACTCGACCTGGGCAGGTCAGCTTCTCTCTCTCTCTCTCCCTCTCTCCCTTTCTATCTTATCAATGTGTTGTTTCAGGTAGTCACTCTCTCCCTTGCCCACCTTCCATTTCGGATCGACGACTATTCGCTCCTGCAGTTTTAATTTATTGAATGTTGTGTGGTTCACTTAGAAGTTTATTGATTTCATTTTCATCACAATTGTGTTTAGTAGGAGGAATCTTATGTCTGTGTTTGTGTTTTTTTTTTGTTTCCAGTGTATGTTTGACTGTGCGTATTTATCAAAATAAATCATTTCAATCAACACTGTGCCTATCGCCAATTAAATATTACTGACGGTCACAGTTCCGAACATTATTTGAAAATGTGAATTGGTGTGATGAGTGCGTGATGTAAATGCGTGATTGAAGATGTTATCGGAGCCGGATCTCAGCTTCATCAAACCAGACATCAACCTGGATGAGGTGGGCGGGTTTTTCAAAACATTGCTAAATTGTCGTGTCATTATTTGAGATTATGAATGACGAGTATTGAGAAATGACGAGTATTGACAAGTATTAGTGTGGATGAAGGGTGTGTGATATTTGAGGTGGCCCCCCTTCCGCGCCGTCGGGTAATCGCCTTCGTGAACTGCTTCATCGGGAGACTCACTGATCAACTACAACACATTGCAGAGACGACCGAGCAGGCCATACTCAGGGGTGGGTGAGGAGAGAGAGAGGAAGAGGGAAGGGATGAGAGGATGGAGACGATTTTCAGCCGAGGAGCTGTTGGACCGCACGGATCGAAAGCTCGCGTTGCTGGAAGCCAAGGTAATTCTCAATTATTGCATTTCTTGAATTAATAATCAGTAAGTAAGGAATGATGTTGTCTTGATTTGAAACGTGTTTAAAGATGGCGCACATTCCCTTGCCGAGTGCGAATGGAGTGCGAGAGGAGAAGGAGAAGGAGAAGCCGGTGGAGAATGAAGCAGTGGGAGGAGGAGAAGGAGGAGTGGAGGTGACTCGCCCCGACCGATTGGAGCAGGAGCAGGAGGTGAGAGAGGAGAGAGAGGAGAGAGAGAGAGAGAGAGAGAGAGAGAGAGAGAGAGAGCAACGGGAGATTGCGCAGACCCCGTCGACTCCTGTTTCTCGTGCCGCCCCTGTTCTCCTCCCATCCACTCCCTCCACTCCCACACTCACTGTCAAGGACGACCCCATCTACAGCAAGTACTTCAAGATGCTCAGATTGGTGGGTTTCGATTATCGATTCAATAACCATTATATTATCGGTCAATTGATTAATTTAGGGAGTGGTGGACCAGGCGGTTCGTCTCAAAATGCAGTCGGAAGGAGTCGATCCCAAGTATCTAGAGTGAGTTAGGCAGTTCAGTAGTTTGTTTTGGGGTGTATGGTCAATCATAACTGGTACAAGACTTTTGTTTCATGTTGCCAAGTGAATATTGTTGTTTGAGTACCCCGGACGCGCCTTCCCCGTCAGTGTCGGGAGTGTTACTGGATGCCCTGTCTCACGAGGGAAGAGAGGAGGAGGAGGGGAGGGAGGCCGATGTCACTTCCATCCCAGGAGAAAGCGACTCCGACTCGGTCGCTTCTTTCACTGACTCGGAATAGTGGAAACGGTATATTGTATAAGATTCGTTCTGTGATATGCACTACATGCGTTGTACAGGTAGATAAATATTTGTTTTTGACTACTTATCGCATAATGACGCAGCATATGGGTGTGGACCTCTTACTCATTTGTTTCGCGATCGTTGTTTTGCGTAGCTCGACTCTCGAGCGCCGCAACGTATCTCGAGAGTCGTTCTTTCTTGCACTGCTGGCTCCTGGCCTTCCTCAGAGTTGACATGCGTGTCGCGTGTGTGTCCAATCGGTTCGATCCGCGCGAGAACACTCGTCGAGCTGTTCTCCATAAACAGCGCACCCTTCCCTCGAGCGAATAGCGGACGCCACGGAGAAAGTTGTAAGATGCGATACGCACGTATCCACTCGATGCGAGGGGAGCTGCAGATTGCAGGTAGAGACTGCATCTTTGCATAATCCGCACATCCCTCAGCTCTTTCACTGACAACTCCTCCATTCGAGGGGACTCCTTCGTGAAATGTTGACCTGAATTCCGAATCATGCACACAAATCGATCCTATTGCGCTATTTCGTCCACTCGTCCGAACATTAACGTGAACTTCTCATGTTGTACTTTGTTTGTACAACGTTGTCGCAGGATAACCTCTGATAAACATCGATATCCATTTTCGCAATGCCAACATAATAGATAGCCGGGATGTCGAGATCGAAGCAAGCAAAACAGTTGTGCGCAGTTTAAGTCCTAACGAAACGCGCTTCGTCAGACAAACATCCTTCACTTGACAAAGTGTGCTTCTGAATTGGTCATAGCCGGTCAAAACGCCACGGGAACGTAACATATGTAGAGCCATTTCCATTGCCAGAGCCATTATTATTTCTTCCTCTCTCGCATCGCGCGGTCGGGTCGAAATGATCTTCCCCCAGTACCCTTGAGCAAGGCGGGGAATAGCTCAAGAGAACGCTGTCTTCCTACCCCGCGGAGTTACTATTGTGGATTATAATGGAAGGAAAGGAACACCCGGAGCCCCACTATCGTCTATAATGGTATCTAATTATAATGGATTATGGAAGGGAAATCGAATGATTATCGACTGAATATCGATCTAATATCGACTTTCGATTTCGACCTTCGACCTCCCCTTTCCCGTTGCTAAACCCCGTTGCTAAACTGTGTTTCTCCCAGCGCTTAGCTCTTGTGGTGTACCGTATGCACTTGTTGTATAGTCAGGATATAGCGATTCTGGATAAATGATTGATTGATTGATTGATTGTAAAGCCAGGTCGCTTTTTTCTCATGTCTTCTACCTGGCCAGCCGTTAACAGCGAAAGATCCACGGCAGCACAATTCGAATAGCTTCGAGAGCTTCGAGATTGAAGTCAATCTACAATGTGTGATCGAAGGAATGTTCCAATATTGGACGCTCGGAACTCGGAGTTATGCAGATCCTTCTTATCAATGTTGCTCTTTATTTTCCATCAATAAAACACTGCTTAGTGTTAGTTTTTCTCTGTTATAAATTTATGCCGAAACACAAGTATGTATACCGCAACAATCACAAAAACTAAATGTTTACTCTGATCAAAAAAGGAGGGCACGACTGTACAGTCGAGTCGACTCTGATAAAAAAATATCCGGCTCTCCACGGGAGAAACTAATCAGACAAAGTATAATGAACCAATTTTCACAGATAACAACGAAAGTATCCACACTAAGAAAATATAGCGAACATTCAATTGCTGATGTTTTATAATAAAGAAATGTACCGGAGTGACGATTGTATATTGTGCTATTTTTGTTGCTTAAAGGAACAGGGGCGTTCAGCAGATAACCCCACTCGCAAGACTTCACCATTTTATATTCAGCAAAACACATTTCTTTTGCAGGATCCGAACCTGCATAGTGATGTTGGAGAAAAGTGAGCATATCCACTGCGCTACGCTTATCGAGAGTTGCGACTGCTCATTCGAGAGATGAACGAGAGGCAGCCAAAGTTTTGGCGGGAATTTGAAAGTGCAAAACTCCTCGCTGTTTTCGCATGTGTGGGGTTAACGGGGTGTCGCCATTCTTTCGCGATTCCCGCTGTCGAATCATGAACATATGAGTGATATATTATTAAATTACCCCCAAGAATGCGCCCCTGTATTTTTAAGTGAAAATAAATCTGGGGGGGGGGGGGGGTAATTTAAACGTTCGTCTAGTCTCAAACTGTGCGCTTTTTACATTGTCAAACCATTGTTCATGTCACTTGACTCAATTATGAATAAAGTATATATATATATAAATTCATTACATTACACGTAATGCACGAAATGCCTGTGAACAATTATATTGTACATTACACGGGTTGCAGTATGACACTTTGCGAATTCTCGACGCTAGTTTGTAGATATGTCCAAAGGAAAGCAGTAGCCAAAAATCTGGCTGCCGGAGAACACCGAAAATGCTAATTAATGAGTTTCGCTCGGTTTGACTCTCCGCAATAGCGATCTCTGTTCCTAGCTTCGGTAGCCTACTGTATATAGATATAGATCTGGGCCTTCAAGCTTGCAATCGCTGGATCGAATCTGCGCGCCGCATAATTTTTTTGTCAAATTCCGATCACGTTTGATATCGATACTTTAATACTTGGAGGCTGCGAAACAATCGATAACAACTTTTGCGAAACGAAACACTCGATAACAACCTCAAATTGTATTCGTCAAGCTAAAACGGTACACACGGTGCCAAATGAGCACGTACGCTGATAGCTACCCCAGTTTTATTATATACAGACGATCGTGTAAAAAAGTGTAGACATGAAATTTTCGGACGTAAAATTCTGTACACATTTTCCAAAGTTGTGAATGCTTTCATTTCTGGCAAAAGATTTTGCGGCGCCCGGATTCCATCCAGCGATTGCCAGCTTGATCGCCTACCTCCCTATCCAGTAGACTAACGAAGCCACGAGCACATCTCGCTATTGCGGAGAGTCAAACAGAGCGAAATTCATTAATTAGAATTTCCGGTGTTCTCCGGCAGCCAGAAGCCAGATTTTTGGCTATGGCTTTCTTTTGGACATATCTACAAACCTAGCGTCGAGAGTTTGCAAAGTGTGGGAGGTGCCCTTTTGCCATTTGCGCCAGAAAATTTCCACGGTGTGTCTTCTAGCTAATGGCTGGCAATGTGTCAGTGTGGTTCACCGCCAACCCACGCCCGTAACGGAACTTCTTTCGGCCCACAGGCGGCATCGAACCCGCGACCTTAAGCACAAGATTGTGGACGTGTGCCACGCACACATTCACTGCGCTACCGCCGCGACATTGTTGCAAGATTACTTTTAATTAATATGCCTAGTATGCATTAATAGATTATCAATTTGATCCACGTTTTGAGAACAAAGTGGAAGTGGGAACAGAACAGTAAGTGAACAGTGTTCTGTTCCTACTTTCCCAAACAAGGCAATTTAAAAAGTACTTTCATATGCTAGTTCATATATCACTTTTTTTTCCAAAAAGAAATAGAAGAGCAAACAAAAATGAAAAGATAAGATAATGTTGATTTTGCAATTCTCAATTTCTAATGTTTGATATCTATCTGTTTAGATACAAGATAAGAGCGGGTACATGGGAACTGGCTATGAAAAACAGTATCTCATTTTCGTTTTTTTTTACAATAGTTTTACACCTCCATCTTATTCAGGTGAACACTTCACTTTGTTCTGCGTGGGACGATTTGTCAAAAAGACAGCCGGGAGATTTGAATGCACAGAGGATTATACTCCGTGAGTGGCATTTTTAATCTCACCGTTCTCATTTTGTATCATTTTTATGTTTATGTTTCAGCACTGGGCTATAATGGAATGACGATTCGATGACGATTCGATCATTCACTTTGATCGAGAAACTGACAAAGACAGTCGATAACAGGTCCGTTTGTGGTTTGTGAAAACAAAACAGTTAATAACCAAAAAAACTCGATTTAGTGTCGCATCGTTTGGGGAAGTCTGAAAAAGGCTCTATCTGATTCGAAAAAGGCAAGGATCAACAACTCTCGCGACAGTCGATTCAAAGTAGACAAACTCAAAAGATCCTCAAACGAGCTCGTGATAAGGTAACTTCAGCGTTTTACATCATCATCATACTTCGTGCAAATATATATATATATATATATATATATATATATATATATATATATATATATATATATATATATATATATATATATATATATATATATATATATATATATATATAAATGAATGGTAATGTTTCAGGTGGGATCCAAAAGCATTGGTCGATACTACATGAGCTATGATCTGCTCGCAAACAACTGTGAGCACTTCGCCACGTTCTGTCGCTATGGGAAGCCTAATGGAGGTACGCGCTCCAACACTCTTCACTATGTTACCTTCTACTCGTGTTTATCTCTCTACTTGCATTTTCTACAGGCCAGGCGTTCACCAGTGGAAGATCCTCTGGCAGCACAGCAGGCATTACCAGGATAGCTTCCAGACGGTCAATGAACGATGTATGATGGGAGGAATGTTCCAGTACTGACATGTACAGTGAATCCGCGGCACTCAATACTCGAAATTGAATAATCACTCTAATTCTTCTATATATTTTGTTGTCTTTTCATCAATAAACCACTTTCTAGCAATTCTGTAAAATATTTATGCCAAAACACAAGTATAAATAGCGCAATAATCACAAAACTAAAAGTTTAGTCTATTCGAGAAATCGGAAACACACGACGACTGTACAGGATAAGAATGATTGTAGGAATTAGTGAAATAGGGAGAAATGGAAACTAGGGCTCGGAAAAATCACACAAACACGTCAATTGCGTAGCAGTAATCAATACTAATCAATACTCAATCAGTCGCTCTTGTGTCTCTTCTCTGGAGGGGAGTAGCTTCTGCTGCGGCCGCCTGTGCGAATATCTCGCCACGTTGATGCGCATGTCAACTGGGGAAGCCGGCTGCAAATTGGTATTTAGTAACTTGTAAACAATACGTTTCCAGTTTGTAAAATTGTAACCCCCTCGCGCACTCATCCTTTGTCTCGAAGTGTTACCGGCTCATTTGTCTGGGAAGGTGTTGTGCAACAACCACTCGAGTCTATCCCTTCTTCTCATCTTCTTCCCATTCAAAGCGCGCCGCCAAAGGCCCTCCTCTCCACTCGTATCATCCCCCCCTCCCCACACACTCGATTGATCCTATTAGCCGTGTGTGCAAGTAGCCAGCTGCTCACTGTGACGTAACCACATTACCCTACCGGTATCATTTCATGATTATGCACGTGTGTGATACAGTAACCCCTAATTTATGGATCACGAGAATGAGCGTGTAGATACAGTCCTGGTTACAGTGATACAGTAATCCAGAAATACAGTGGTTAATATACAGTAACCCAGTAACCCAGTAACCAATACAGTATGCGTACCGTGGCGGGCGCGCGGCGGGCGGCATCGAAGCACTCCCTGCACCGAGGCTGCTCGAACGAAGACGAGACGAGGCCGTAGTCGCACATGCGCTGAAAAGGTATGGTAAAGCCACTAGGACACTGTATTTTGAATAGTGATTACGGTACCTGGCAGGCGGCGCACTTGACATTTCCTTCCTCGCGCTTCACCTCCGGAGACGCCGTCGATCCACTATCGTCATTCGACTGTAATGATGACGTCACTGATCAGCTGATCACTGTGAATCCCCTTTGCCTGGTTCCCATAGTCCCTGGGGGTCATGTCATCTCTCGTCTATTGTTATGCTTGTTGTCACTCTAATCCTCTGTCTGGCCCTCTTCCCCTCGCATGCTCTCTCGTCGCCGTCTGCCCAGTCAGCTGCTCATTCCATTCATTCTCACTCCTTTTATGTGCGAAGCCGCGAATAAACAACGCGTTTTACGATTTCTCTCGCGTCCGTTACGTACGCCTATTAGTTAGCCAATCGGGCTATTGACAGCAGCTGGCTTGATTGGATGAGACAATACCGTAGCATCTAGGAAACCTGGATAAACCTTTGGAAACCCTACCTGTCGGCTGAATGGAGTGAGCGAATCGCGGGTGAGGGAAGAGGAGGGGAGCACGGTGCGTTTCACTGGAAGAGGTGGATAGAGAGGGAAAGAGAGAGGGAGAGAAAGAGAGAGGGAGAGAGAGAAAGAAAATGTGTTTGTGAGAGACTGACATGCGATCCTCTTAGCCTGGTTGGCCCGTATGCGTGCCAGCTCGCCCTCCCTCTTTCTCCTCGCTGCTTCGGTCGTGGCCGAGTCGCCCTCACCCGTCTGCTCCTTCACACTGGAACACCACTCGTGTTCTTCGTATTTCAGTCTAGCTCGTTCACCTCCTGATTGCGTTCTGCAGCCTGTGTCTTTCCTCGTCTACGTGGGTGGTCCACTCCTCCTCCAACGGCAGCTTCACTGCGCACACCGGACAGATCGCACAGCCCTCCTCGTCCACGCGAAGCTCTCAAACGTATACGGTACTATGGTTACGGTACTTTCAAAATCTGAGCATCCCTCTTATTTATGCAGTGTTTGTATAGTGCGAGCCGAGCGGCTGTAAATTGTGAATTCCTAATGCATCCGCGTCTGATACAGTCAGCCTGACCTATTATGCTAATTTTACGGCGCAGCAGAGAGTGCAAACGGCGAGCGAGCGAGCGTGTTTGATCAACCCAGCCATTCAAACTTGCTCCCATGGAATGCATTTGAAATACGTTTCAGCGAGCACAGAAGAATTGGTAAGACATATCCAATACCAATGCAAAGGGGTGGAATCGACTAAAAAGAGTCCAGTGCAAATATAATTATAGTAAGCATCAAATAATTGTTCGTGGTTTCCGACCCCTTGAAGAGAGTTGATATCTCTATAATCTCATTAGCACTCTTTTGACTCAATCCAGATGTGGCCAGATAACATCGACACATTAGCGCCTCCCTTTTATCATTTCCGCTTCGGGGCGAGAAGCTAGCGTTATTTACGACCGCGTAGTGTTATGTGGTGCCCAGCGGGTGGTGTCGCACAACCACACAAGCGCCGCCGTTCGATTTACGACTGGATAATGATCAAATGCGAGAGTGGACAGATCACTATCAATCAACGGTGTTACATTACAATTAGTGAGTTTGTGGTAATGATTCAAAAGCTGCTCCCCTCTGGTCTCTCTCTGGTAGTGATTGTTTCCCACGTCGAATCTGTCGCTTTCTCCATATTCCCATATCAGACCATGTACAACATACTACTTTTATAACTGCGAAAGCGGCAGTAAACGGCGAATCTTCTCTCCCTTGCCTGACTCTGTGTGCATACGCACCATAAAACAGCGGGGTACTGTAGGCCTAGGCAGCGTAATGGATGTTCATTAGTCGGACACACCAGAAAGTAGCTAATGTGTGTTAATGTGCTATGGGGGAGTGATGTGTTTATTAGACAGTGTCGGAGGTGTCAAAAGCCCCCGCTTAGCGCCTGCTCACATAAAGACACCGCGCCTCGCTCGCAAAAACCCATAACTCACACGCGCAATCGCACCGCAATCACATCTGTGCACTAATTTGCATAAACCTTGAGCCCATCGATCATATGGGCCCTTGGAAGAGGCGAGCAAGACATCTTGGGGCTACTCCAGTAAATCTCTGGCGGGTCTCGCGGCAAACACATCTCTCACACACCTCCCAGTTCACTAATAAAACACTCTTTCGGGGGCCGGAGGGGCGAGCTAATAGAATAGAGGGAGGGGCGGCGGCTGTGAAGTCACACACAACATGCCTCGGGGGACCTCCCTAGGCAGGGAGAGAGGAGCGAAGAGTGATCTACTGCCCAACCCGACCAGCTAAGGAATTCCCGGAAACAAGTTGGCGCGGTGACGTCATACTGTAGTAATCGATATGCAAATTAGTTGTGAGGAGTGTGTCGGAATGCGTGCGCGGGAAGAGAGCGGTGCGCGTTTTGATCTCGAGGCCAATTTCACATTTCACACCCACACAATACCCAATCGTGTGAATGTGTTCGCGCATTTCGGCGCTCTTCACAGATACGACAGGAAACCCCCCTCTCTCTCTCTCTCTCCATCTCTCTCTTTCTCTCCCTCTCTTTCCTTGCAGGTGCGCAGTATCATGTACTCGAGTACTCGAGTATAGTAATCCGCACCTGTCCTCTTGACTGTGCAGCCTGTGGCGTGTTATACAAGTGTTGTTGCACTGACTTCTGTTGAGAGGATTTACGGTGATGACAGTGTGACAGAGTGGAGGATACGACTACGCGAGACAAGTGACACACTCATTCCGGAGGTCACTCCAACACCATTACATCTTACACCTACAGTCACCCCCTTCTCTCTCTCTCTCTCTCTCTCTCTCTCTCTCTCTCTCTCTCTTCCGGCCAAATGCCGACAGTCCATTGCCATTTTCCCGTGACTGTCCATATCACACCACAACATAAGCAATGATTATGCCCCCGTGAACCCAAACATGGGGATAGTTCACCTGACTCAACTACAGTACGCGTCTCTTCCGGTACCGTACCCCCATCCACCCGCGACTCCATATGTCGAGATCAGTTGGGGCAATTGTGCGTGAACAGTCAGCACAGTCAGCAAACTCAAACATCGTTTGCTGGTGGAATAGATTGAGGTGGCTGTCAGCCACTTCTTTCAATGTACACAGCGGATACGGTATGCGCAATAAGTGCGCGCAGCAAACCTGATCTCTCCTAGGAGTTTCTCACGGCTGGCTAGGCGCATCTGCGCCTATCAATACGCTATTGTCTCACCCTCTCCAACCCATCCTTCCCAGGCTCTAAACCTATAACGGGGCGACGACACGGCTATAAACACATTGTCTGGTCGAATCGATGTGATGACCTCAGGCTGACTGCCTCCCCCGGAATTCCGACGATCCGACCAATACTGCGCCGATCATTTCACACCCGGCTGGTTTTATGCGCATTCACCAATACCAATCCAAACAGAGTGGCGAACCAGCGAAACCTCTTTTTCCCCGCTCCCTCTCTTCAGACTGGCTGGCGCGAGTGATTGCTGGCGACAGAAAGTCTGCACTCGCAGAATACGGTAGGTCCATCCCAAACGAGCCAGCCACTTCTCGCATTCAACACAGCCCATTCGCACTTCCGGGGCGACCCAAATTGGAGCAGGCTATGGTGGATTCAAAATGAAACTGCGCACAACCCATATACAGATACGTGCAGTGTTGCCGGTGTGGGGAGAGAGGGGAGTGATTCAGTGTAATAGAGTGGCACGCATGCTGCCATCCATGCCTGAATCATGCTCAAGTGGACGGGCGAAAAAGCAGAAGCGTCCACACTCAATCTCACTTCCATCTAACCAAAACATACAGCCAAACCATATGAAACTCTCCCCCTGAGATACGATCAGCATATGCGGTGTGGCATTTGTGAGTTGCCTGTGTGCGCACTCTACGATAAAGAGATAGTGTGAGAGAGAGAGAGAGAGAGAGAGAGAGAATTGGCGGAGGATCGGACAAAGGCGTTTCTCCCTCGCTCCTCGCTCCTCGTTTCACGCCACCAGAGACAATGCGCGATTCTCAACTGCTCGCGGAGAAAAAAGTGCACAATTGGAGCACTGTACAGTAGCCAGGCTTGGGAATCGAATTGAATGAGTGTGAATGCGAGTGGTCGCAACACTCAACACTACTACCACAATAGACCATTCTAACAGCTGGCTGGGAGACACGCAACATCCGGGCAACTTTCCCCCGGAAGAGAGGAAGACGAAAGAGCTACTGCGAGTCAGTGCGCAATGGTTGCTACATGATCAGGAATAGGCAGGCGGATTTTGAATGAACAGACGAGTCGTGCTCACTCACTCTTGCAGTTTGGCGACTCCTCCTCGCGACTGGAAGCACGGTCAGAGAGAGACGGGGAAGCGTCTGTAACTACTCATCAGTTTCAACACACAACTGTACTAGTCACTGCCATCTAAAGACATAGGTGCAGGACACAAGCTCACCATTCCTCATCTGGGGACTCTGCTGCTGCTGCTGTGCGATGAGGAACTGCTGCTGGAGTAGCTGCTGGTAGACCTGCTGCAGCGCCGGAGGGAACATCTGAGAGTACTGATTAGGTGATCAGATAGAGTGAGACACTCACCGGGATGGCTGGGAAGACGGACGAGCTGGAGGAGACCGGAGTGAAGGGGAAGGGGAACTGCGGGAACATCGCCAGACGAGCCTTCTCCTTCTCCAGATCAGAGCCTGAAACGGATCGAAACGTAAGAAAACGTATCGAAACGAGTGGGTGTGGATGCGAAACGTACCTCCGGGCATGGGGATGCGGGGCGGTTGGAGGGACATGGTGGTACTGTAGTGTGCGCGTCTGGAATGGAACACTGTGCGAGCGACGGAAGTTATGCGAATAATGAAGATAGCGAAGGGGCGCGGTGAGAACTGATCAGTATTCTGGAAACCGAAGAGATCGCACATAGAAAAATAGGGATGACGGGAAATTAAATACGTTTCGCAGAGGTGATGAATAGGACGTTTGAAACTCAATACTCTGGCGATATTCACTGATTAATGAACAAGTAGAAAAGGCATGTCCGGTTACGGTAGCAGTGGCTGTATGTGAGAGTGCGTTGAAGGAACTGACACTGCTCCTCTCTCCTTCCCCACTCAGTTCCGGCCAGGGAACCTCTCTCACCCCGCCCCACCCTCTCGCCCCCACACACTCTCTCCGCCCCTCTGCCGTCTGCGCCCTCTCCCATCCAGCACTCTCTCGAAAGGGGGCGTGGCCTCGCAGCTCATTGGCCCACCACGACTCGACGGATTAACGCACTCCGAGAGAGATAGAGGGGTACGGTAGGTATGGAAGACGGGACAGGTGAGTGTTGTCAGTGGAAGTGTAATCGATATGGTTAGGGGGAAAAGAGAGTGGAAGGGGGGCTGTGGCAGTTGAGTCATTCCCGACTCTCAACAATGCACTCCCACTGACTCCGAGACGCGCCGACACGCACATTATACATTCCCCCGAAAGAGAAACGGACCAGTCTCCAAGTGGGATGATGCGATTTGCATATGGACAATGTAATGCGTGTGGTGTCTCGGAGTGACCGCACCGCCAGTCGCACTATCTGATGAACTTTCCAAGGAGACGCGAGATGAGAATGAGACGACTGAGACTGACCATTACTTTACAACTGCACTTCTATCACAACACGGTCAGTGCGAAACCGCCCGCGCTCTTTCACACACATTGTACCGAGTCAGAGCATACAACAACTCTTACTATGTACCCGCTGCGTGTTTATTGCGGCGGCGGGCGCGTCTTTGAGCGCATTGTCTCTCCTTCCATCATACAAAAGAGGCATGCGCAAGCCATGGGAAAGTCACACTCACACACTCGCACTCGCACCAGATAACGATAGCTGGAGAGTTGCCGAATAGAGGAGTGAGAGAGAGAGAGAGAGAGAGAGAGAGAGAGAGAGAGAGAGAGGAGAACCCGTTTCTCTCCGTAGAGACTCCGACAACGACCTGGGAACCTCAAGTCAAACACAATCACCTATTCGAAATGAAAAGAGTGGTGGGCTGATTCAATCGGGAGAGGAGAGTGGATTGGCATTTGTGGGGGGGGAGGGTTCTACAGACAGTTCAACACACTGACAGGGTCGAAATGCCACACTCAACTATCTCATGCACTCTCTAGAGCACGGAAAACGTATGTGTGAATCCACTATTACTCTCATCTTGCCTTCCCACTGTAATCAAGCCGTCTTATTGCCTACTAAAAGCTCGTTCATTCCGCCTTTCTCCCAGAGAGAGAGAGCAATTCCCGCCGCCACTACAGTATCCGCTATTTACTTTACTCCCCTGACGGAGAGAGAGAGAAGCGAGAGCGCGAAATTGAGACCATAAAAGAGGTTGGTTGGCAGAAGGGGGAATGGAGAGAGAGAGAGAGAGAGAGAGAGAGAGAGATGAAGAGAGAGAGGGAGAGAGGGGGAGAGAGATGCGGTGGAGGGAAGAAAGGGCGCGAGATATTGCTTACCAACCTCGATTTATGACTGCTCCACCAATCGCCACACTACACACAAATCAAATAGGAGAAGCGATGCGTGAGTTTGAAAGTAACGCGAGTTGATTCGACACCCTTTATACAGCCTGCTAACTCGAACCCGCACTGTACCACAATACCTGTCGTCGCTTGCGCGCTTTTCATAACCGCTACCCAAACATAGGCAGAGATACAGTGATACAGTGCCTGGGCCCACTCATCTCATATGAGTAAGTCCCACACCACCTTCCACCATAACATCCAGCCAGCGGCAGAGACTGCGGAGAGAGTGTGGTGGATGAACAGGGGCAGAGTGTGTGTCGTAGAGTCGTGGAATTTGCGTCAAGAGAAAAAAGTGCGTCGCAACAGTTTCCGGGGCGCGTCGCTCGCGTTTTTTTTTGGCGGACGCCGCGGCCTTGCAATCTGACTCGATAGAATTAGCATAGGCACTGTGTGCACAGTGAGTGGAGACGCGATGGGAAGAGAGTTTTTGAGGCAGGGTAGGTGATTGGTTTTCTCTCCTCAAAGGCAAGTCGAATACAGGGAGTAGACTCGCCCTTTTCTCTCACAGCGGGAAGCTGATTGCTCGCGCTGTGCGCTAATCAACTATTCACGGTTTCGAACATGGAACTGTACTCACTCAATTGTTTTCCATGCAAAAACACTGATATGCGAAATCGAGTAAGAATCTTCTTTTTTGTTATTTTTCATCTCGAATACGCCCCGATATGAATCCTAGTAATACTAGTTTTTACGGACAGTGAAACGTGATACAATGTGATACAATGTGAACACAAACCTTGAATTGCAGGTTGACCGATTTGAGAACTCGTCGGCTGGTGCGGCTATGCGTCGCGCACTTGAATCCCACCCAATCGTCAATCCATTCCATTCCATTCCATTCATCAACCCTATAATCACCCTGCAATCACTCGTCCCCTCTCCACTCTTTTTCCCCCGGCCTCCGTTGAATCGTTTACCCTCTGTGAATGCGTGTCCCATTCTAAATGTCACACACACACCGAAGACAGCCAATAAACGACAAGACACATGGGAATGAGGCGACGCAGGCATTTATGTACACACATTATTATTATTATTATTATTATTATTAAGAAGGGGAGGGTAGTTTTAGTGAATCGCTGACATGGCGAGTGGTCCGTCTGAAAAGTACATCGAATGTTCGTTTGAGTGACACCACAACTCCAATTATTAGTTAAAAAATATAACAACTGACAGAATAGGTCGAACCGTGGAGTGACTGGGATGTTATCCAGCATTAGCCCCATCTTCTGGTAGGAAGCATGTCGCAGGGCTGCAATCGGACATTTACACATTCATGATATATGACTTGCACGCTTATTATTGGTGACTCGGGCTGAATGCTGAACTGAGATTTAAAAAAAAACCATGTTTTAGATTTGAATTCACTCACGTCGTCTCCTCAACGGTCGAAGCGAGAATGCACTCGTGAAATAGAACACAATCAGGAGCAGAAATACAACAACACGCATTGCTCGACAATAGACTGTCTTTGAACTCACTCGTGTCTATATGTGTCTCCACCTCTCTCTCTCTCTCAGTCTCTCTCTCTCTCTCTCAGTCACTCTCTCTCTCTCTCTCCCTCTCTTGTTTCACGTACAAACTGTCATCGGATGATCGGATGTCGAAGCGAGAACAAACAGAAATGGTTGACAATGGGGGATCATCGCCCGACTGAGAGAAAGCCTAAGAAAAAAACAGACGAGAGAGAGCACAGAACTCGAGAGACACAAATAAGCACACTACATATATATCCACTGATTGGAGTTTCAGTCCATGGGGATTGGGAGTTTCAGTATCTGCTACTTGATCTACATCTACATAAAAGAAATTAAACAAATTACATAATACGTTTATTTTGAAAAAAAATCCACAGCATTAATCAAAAATTAAATTGTACACTCGCAAACCAAATTCGGATAATAACTCAGCATATGATAATTAAATCACTGATCTCACCAGCATGTTGATGCCGACGGATCAGATGATGATGATTGTTCGGATGATTATGAAGCCTTTCTGTGCTTTCTGTCCTTTATAAATGACAAATAAAGGAATATACTACATTTGAGCCAAGCAGACGTGAGCGGAAACGATCTTTTGAAATGACCGACACCTGTTGTATCATGTGCGTCGTAGGCCTACGGCAGACTTTTTTCGCGAGCGAAATGCGAAAATAATCGCAAAACTTTTAGCTTGAGAGATTCGCGAAACTACCCATAATCGCGCGAATTCGTGATCTTTTCGCTGTAATTTGGCGAATTCGAAGATATTCGTTTCCACTGAAAATTACACAGACTTGTTTTCTTTGTTATGATTGAAAACCTACTTTTTAGAGGTTGTGTGACATGTTTAACACCAAACATTCAAATAAGAACATTGTTTTGTCACTTGCGCACGCATTTTTTTCCAATTCGCCAAAATTTTCGCGCGAATCGGGTGGCACGAGTGCGCAACGACTAGTATTTAATAACTGCAAACAATTGTGATCAATACAGCTTCCACGATGTTTATGAAGTGTCTTTTCATTTATAAAGAATGAAAAATATACAGAAAAGTCAATTTTCGTACATGGATTCGCGAAAAAGTAGCAAATCTCTGGTATCTCTCGTTTCGCAGCGAAAACGGAGTCCGCGAAAATTTTCGCGATTCGCTGAAATTTTCGCGCGAAAAAGTATGTCACCTATTTTCGCAATTTTTTGCCGAAAGCATTTTTGCGATTCGCACTGCGATTCGCAAATCGATAATGCATGCTAAAGCATTGCAGTTTTCGCGCGATTTTTTTTCGCGAAAAAGTCTGCCCGGGGCCGTATTCGCTTTACGTCGTTTCTATGTAAATCTAAAACTAAAACGGACGCTATGCAACTTCCGAAGAAGAACGATTCAAAGAAAGAATGGCGACGCATCGTCACCGAAGACCGCCGACTATGGACTGATCTATTCTCCCAGCGCTAGTCGACCACCTCTCATGCTATATGTACATGAAAATGCGATTCTGGATAAATATTTGATTTGATTGGATTTATGTAAATCTAATCTATGATGAACGACTGATTTTGAATAACAAATGAAAAAAATCTAATGACACCGTAAAATCGAAAACTAACATATAACTTTTTTTAACCTCCTGGCAGTTGAATTGCGGCGAGATGTCGGTGTAGTAAGCTATGCATTCCCCGTACGGGAGTGCGCGGGCTGACACCACGTACTTTTTCGTAACAGGCTTTCGGAACTCCTCGCATCGCGTCCTAACACCTAACAAGCATATTCCATATTCCATGACAATAAACGAGATAGGAGAGTTAGTACAGGAAAAAGCCTCATGAAGAAGAGGGAAGAAGTTCCACTCACCCCTGTGATGTCCACTCACCCCTGTGATGTCAACTCGACCAGCGGCTGCATGATCATCTGAAATGATCGAGGATCAATGAGAATGTAAGAGAGCCTTTCCGAACAGTACATCGAGTCCACTTGCTACGACTATTTCGAATGAAACTAATGAAATACGGTACTTTGTTTTAGACTGAGCGTGCTGAGAACACGTAAGCGTAAGCTATCCGGTGGTAGCTAAGACGCACGAATAAACGGTTTCCATGGTGTTTTTCCTATGTTTTGCACCGTCTCTGTAACAATCGGACCCTTTTTGGGTATGTGGTTACTAGGGGCTATGTCGGCGCCTATAGAAGTTTGGGGTATTAAAATTGGCCCATTATACGTATTTTGAGAAATCTACGTAATTTGTTTAGTGTATGACATTGTTTTCATGAAAATCGAAGGTGACATGCACATGTGTTCTATCATTCAGGCTGTTGGTGAAAATGCAATACGGATCGTTTTCAAGTGCCTGAATGACGTCACCTTCGATTTTCACATCGGGTGTATGTGTAAAATGCCCTATGATGTCTGTCCATACATCGCTCTACCGCGCCAGCCACTACTCCTATCTAGCCAAACGTGACATCGATCCGATGGTCTCGGTCCCGAGATGCAGGATTCCAATTTTCAGCTCGTTATCTCTCATATCCGAGGAGCTATAAGCTCCAGAAAGTCCGACGAAATAGCGCGTCATCAGAGAGAGTCAGACACAAAAGCGGCGAAATAGTGTGTGAGGCGAGGAGACGGGTCACTGGCGAATCGGCTGCGGCGAGTAGACCTTACAAGAACGAGCACTGCGGATCGCAGACTTCAGCTTTCGATAAACGGTTTCGACGTCACTCCTCTATACTCCCTCACCTACAAATCTGCCCGTAATCTTTTTATAACTCCTCCTGGTTTCCTTTCACGAAGTGATTTAATCGAGGCGAGGCGACACCAAACAGTTGTCGCGGGCTGTTCAAGAAAACTAGGCAACCGTGTCAGATCTCCCTTTACTACAACATGCAAATAGGTGGCCACTACACTTCTACCAAAATTTGCATCTTTTTGTGACCTCTGACGCCCGCTATCAATTAAATTCCTCTAATCGACGCCACTTTATTGCCCCGCGACGAGAGAGTGTGGCGAGGTGAGAGTGCACCAGCTGCCAGTCTGTCTGATGTCAGAGAAAAAGACAGTCAATTGTGCAAATGAGCGAGAACATCACCACGCACTACGAAACAGCTCACCACACTCCAACAAACTGTGCAAATTTTATTTTCTGAGCACATACAATAAAACATTACTATATGCACTCGCGTCCTTCTGTATTTAATCATAGAAGTGAAGCGAGGCGAAATACTATGTAACCTTCTTTTCTCATTCCTCCTTTTTCGTCTCTCTCTCTCTCTCTCTCTCTCTCTCTCTCTCTCTCTCTCTCTCTCGGTCGCTCGCTCGATCTCTTTCTCTCTCCCTATCTCCTCTCTTCCTCTATCTCTCTTTTATAGTTTATGATTTCAGATTAGTGATAACTATAAAGTCTACTTGCATCTAAATTAAATCATAATTGTCAACCAGCTGTACATCCCACTCTTACCCACTCTTAATCTCTCTCTCTCTCTCTCTCTCTCTCTCTCTCTCTCTCTCTCTCTCACACACACACACACACACTATTTTACAATATTAAACCAGTGATAACTATAAATTATACTTGTATCTATAATAAATAGTACTGATAGGCTTTTACCGCGGAGTGTGCCGGAGCGCTTTCTATGTGCAATGTTTTATTATAATTACTGATAAACTGATCGGCTTTGACCGCGGAGGCGCGCGAAGCGTGCCGGAGCGCTTTCTATGTGCATACGAGAAAGTGAACGATCAGAAGATCGGAGAAAATGCATATCAGTATTTCTCATCCCTCTCTTTTTCGTCTCTCTCTCTCTCTCTCTCTCCCTCTCTCTCTCTTTCTTCTTCCTCTTTTCTCTCTCTCTCTCTCTCTCTCTCTCTCTCTCTCTCTCTCTCTCTCTTGTCTTGCTCTTTTTCCTCTCTCGCTTATATTTTATAATATTATACCAGTGATAAGTATAAATTATACTTGGATCTATAATAAATAAAAATTGTCAACCAGCTACTGATAGGATTTGACCGCGGAGGCACGCGGAGCGGCTATCTATGAACATAGGCGAGAGTAGATATTTTATGATATTAGATCTGTGAAAAATTCATATCAGTAGCAGTGATCAATACATTCTTAATACTACTGATCTACTGATCGACTTTGACCGCGGAGGCGCGCGGAGCGTGCCGGAGCGCTTTCTATGTGCATGATAGAAAGTGAACGATCAGAGAGTCGGATAAAATGCATATCCGTAGCAGTGATCAATATATTCTTATTTTTACTGATCTATTGATATAGTTTGACCGCGGAGGCGCGCGGAGCGTGACGGAGCGCCATCTATGTGCATAAGAGAGAGTGAAAAATCAGATAGTCGCAGAAAATGCATATCAGTTACAGTGATCAATATATTATTATAATTACTCATCTACTGATCGGCATTGACCGCGGAGGCGCGCGAAGCGTGCCGGAGCGCTTTCTATGTGTGTACGAGAGAGTAAAAGATCAGAGAGTAGGAGAGAAGGCATATCAGTATCAGTGATCAGTATATTATTATAATTACTGATCTACTGATAGGCTTTGACCGCGGAGGCGCGCGAAGCGTACCGGAGCGCTTTCTATGTGCATACGAGAGAGTGAACGATCAGAGAGTCGGAGAAAATGCATATCAGTAGCAGTGATCAATATATTCTTATTTTTAATGATCTACTGATAGGATTTGACCGCGGAGGCGCGCGAAGCGTGCCGGAGCGCCCTCTATGTGCATACGAGAGAGTGAACGATCAGAGAGTCGGAGAAAATGCATATCAGTATCAGTGATCAATGTTTTATTATAATTACTGATATACTGATCGGCTTTGACCGCGGAGGCGCGCGAAGCGTGCCGGAGCGCCCTCTATGTGCTTACGAGAGAGTGAAAGATCAGAGAGTAGGAGAGAATGCATATCAGTAGCAGTGACATTATATTTTTTATAATTACTGATCTACTGATAGGCTTTGACCGCGGAGACGCGCGAAGCGTGCCGGAGCGCCCTCTATGTGCATACGAGACAGTGAAAGATCAGAGAGTAGGAGAGAAGGCATATCAGTATCAGTGATCAGTATATTATTATAATTACTGATCTACTGATAGGCTTTGACCGCGGAGGCGCGCGAAGCGTACCGGAGCGCTTTCTATGTGCATACGAGAGAGTGAACGATCAGAGAGTAGGAGAGAATGCATATCAGTAGCAGTGAAATTATATTATTTTAATTATTGATCTACTGATAGGATTTGACCGCGGAGGCGCGCGAAGCGTGCCGGATCGCTTTCTATGTGCATACGAGAAAGTGAACGATCAGAGAGTCGGAGAGAATGCATATCAGTAGCAGTGATAAATATAGTCTTGTTATTACTGATCTACTGATATACTTTGACCGCGGAGGCGCGCGGAGCGTGCCGGAGCGCTTTCTATGTGCATACGAGAAAGTGAAAGATCAGAGAGTCGAAGAAAATGCATATCAGTAGCAGTAATCAATACAGTATTATTATTACTGATCTACTGATCGACTTTGACCGCGAAGACGCGCGAAGCGTGCCGGAGCGCTTTCTATGTGCATACGAGAGAGTGAAAGATCAGAGAGTTGGAGAAAATGCATATCAGTATCAGTGATCAATGTTTTTTTTTATAATTACTGATCTACTGATATACTTTAACCGTGGAGGCGCGCGGAGCGTGCCCGGTTCGCCTTCTATGAGCATAGTAAATATAACATCTGTAGATAAGCAGTCAAGCAGATACTATCAACCAGATACTGATAAACTGTGACACTTTCTAAATATTTGAAACTACTGAAAAATAAAAAAATAGGGAAATAAATAAAGATCAGTCATCTATTGAAAGACTGACAACAGCACTTTTAGCACAGCTCCTAATAGCACTTCCAGAGCACATATCAAGTCAATCTATATATCAATCGATAGATAACTTTCTCCTCTATTTTATACCTATACTTCTAGCGCGCGAAGCGCGCTAGTCGCAGCGCCCGCTGCGCCTGGCTGTGCAAAATGCCCTATGGTTTCCGTCCGTCCATCGCTCTACCGCGCCAGCCACTACTCCTATCTAGCCAAACGTGACATCGATCCGATGGTCTCGGTCCCGAGATGCAGGATTCCAATTTTCAGCCCTTTATCTCTCATATCCGCGGAGCTATAAGCTCGAGAAAGTCCGACGAAATAGCGCGTAATCAGAGAGCGTCAGACAGAAAAGCAGTGAAATAGTGTGTCAGATGAAGAGACGGTTAGGTCGTTGAACGGTTGCAACGAGTAGACCTTACAAGAACGAGCACTGCGGATCGCAGACTTCAGCTATCGAAAAACGGTTTCGACGTCACTCCTCTACACTCCCTCACCTACAAATCTGCCCGTAATCTTTTTATAAATCTTCCTGGTTTCCTTTCACGAAGTGATTTAGTCGAGGCGAGGCGACACCAAACAGTTGTCGCGGGCTGTTCAAGAAAACTAGGCAATCGTGTAAGGTCTCCCTTTACTACAACATGCAAATAGGTGGCCACTACACTTCTACCAAAATTCGCATCTTTTTGTGACCTCTGACGCCTGCAATCAATTAAATTCCTCTAATCGACGTCGTTGTATTGCCCCGCGACGAGAGAGTGTGGCGAGGTGAGAGTGCGCCAGCTGCCAGTCTGTCTGATGTCAGAGAAAGAGACAGTCAATTGTGCAAATGAGCGAGAGTATCACCATGCACTACGAAACAGCTCACCACACTCCAACAAACTATTTTCTGAGCACATACAATAAAACAATACTATATGCACTCACGTCATTCTATATTCAATCATAGAAGTGAGGCGAGGCGAAATACTATGTAACCTCCTTTTCTCATCTCTCTCCTTTACTTATCCCTCTCTTCTCACGCCTCTCTCTCTCTCTCTCTCTCTCTCTCTCTCTCTCTCTCTCTTTCTCTCCCTCTCTCCCTCTCTTCCTCTATCTCTCTCTTATATATTATGATTTTAGATTAATGATAACTATGAAGTCTACTGTGATCTAAAATAAATAATATTTGTCAACCAGCTGCTCATCCCACTCTCTTTCTCTCTCTCTCTCTCTCTCTCTCTCTCTCTCTCTCTTTCTCTCTCGCTCGCTTAAATTTTATAATATAAGACCAGTAATAACTATAAAGTATATTTGTATCTCTAATAAATAAAAATTGTCAACCAGCTACTGATAGGCTTTTACCGCGGAGTGTGCCGGAGCGCCCTCTATGAGCATACGAGAGAGTGAAAGATCAGAGAGTAGGAGAGAATGCATATCAGTATCAGTGTTCAATATATTATTATAATTACTGATCTACTGATCGGCTTTGACCGCGGAGGCGCGCGTAGCGTGCCGGAGCGTCCTCTAAAGGCATACGATAGAGTAAAAGATCAAAGAGTCGGAGATAATTCATATCAGTAGCAGTGATCAATGCATTCTTACTATTACTGATCTACTGATATATTTTGACCGCGGAGGCGCGTGGAGCGTGCCGGAGCGCTTTCTATGTGCATACGAGAGAGTGAAAGATCAGAGAGTCGGAGAAAATTCATATCAGTAGCAGTGATCAATGCATTCTTACTATTACTGATCTACTGATATATTTTGACCGCGGAGGCGCGCGGAGCGTGCCGGAGCGCTTTCTATGTGCATACGAGAGAGTGAAAGATCAGAGAGTCGGAGAAAATCCATATCAGTAGCAGTGATCAATGCATTCTTACTATTACTGATCTACTGATATATTTTGACCGCGGAGGCGCGCGGAGCGTGCCGGAGCGCTTTCTATGTGCATACGAGAGAGTGAAAGATCAGAGATTCGGAGAAAATTCATATCAGTAGCAGTGATCAATATATTCTTATTATTACTGATCTACTGATAGGCTTTGACCGCGGAGGCGCGCGGAGCGTGCCGGAGCGCTTTCTATGTGCATACGAGAAAGTGAACGATCAGAGAGTCGGAGAAAATTCATATCAGTAGCAGTGATCAATGCATTCTTACTAATACTGATCTACTGATATATTTTGACCGCGGAGGCGCGCGGAGCGTGCCGGAGCGCTTTCTATGTGCATACGAGAGAAAGAAAGATCAGAGAGTCGGAGAAAATTCATATCAGTAGTAGTGATCAATGCATTCTTACTATTACTGATCTACTGATATGTTTTGACCGCGGAGGCGCGCGGAGCGTGCCGGAGCGCTTTCTATGTGCATACGAGAGAGTGAAAGATCAGAGAGTCGGAGAAAATCCATATCAGTAGCAGTGATCAATGCATTCTTACTATTACTGATCTACTGATATATTTTGACCGCGGAGGCGCGCGGAGCGTGCCGGAGCGCTTTCTATGTGCATACGAGAGAGTGAAAGATCAGAGAGTCGGAGAAAATCCATATCAATAGCAGTGATTAATGCATTCTTACTATTACTGATCTACTGATATATTTTGACCGCGGAGGCGCGCGGAGCGTGCCGGAGCGCTTTCTATGTGCATACGAGAGAGTGAAAGATCAGAGATTCGGAGAAAATTAATATCAGTAGCAGTGATCAATATATTCTTATTATTACTGATGTACTGATAGGCTTTGACCGCGGAGGCGCGCGGAGCATGCCGGAGCGCTTTCTATGTGCATACGAGTAAGTGAACGATCAGAGAGTCGGAGAAAATTCATATCAATAGCAGTGATCAATGCATTCTTACTAATACTGATCTACTGATATATTTTGACCGCGGAGGCGCGCGGAGCGTGCCGGAGCGCTTTCTATGTGCATACGAGAGAAAGAAAGATCAGAGAGTCGGAGAAAATTCATATCAGTAGTAGTGATCAATGCATTCTTACTATTACTGATCTACTGATAGGCTTTGACCGCGGAGGCGCGCGGAGCGTGCCGGATCGCTTTCTATGTGCATACGAGAAAGTGAAAGATCAGAGAGTCGGAGAAAAGTAATATCAGTATCAGTGATTAATATATTATTATAATTACTGATCTACTGACAGACTTTGACCGCGGAGGCGCGCGGAGCGTGCCGGAGCGGCTATCTAAGATCATAAGCGAAAGTAGATGTTTTATGATATTAGATCCGTGATAACTAATAATTGTCAACCAGCTACTGATCGGCTTTGACCGCGAAGGCGCGCGAAGCGTGCCGGAGCGCCCTTTATGTGCATACGAAAAAGTAAAAAAAATATCAAAGAGTCGGAGAAAATGCATTCAGTAACAGTGATCAATATAATATTATAGTTACTGACTGATCGACTTTGACCACGGAGGCGCGCGAAGCGTGCCGGAGCGCCCTCCATGTGCATACGAAAAAGTAAAAAATCAGAGAGTCGGAGAAAAGTAATATCAGTATCAGTGATCAATGTTTCATTATAATTACTGATCTACTGATATACTTTGACCGTGGAGGCGCGCGGAGCGTGCCCGGATCGCCTTCTATGAGCATAGTAAATATAACACCTGTAGATAAGCAGTCAAGCAGATACTTTCAACCAGATACTGATAGACTGTGACACTTTCTAAATATTCAAAACCACTGAACAATAAAAAATAAGGAAATAAATAAAGATCAGTCATCTATTGAAAGACTGACAACAGCACTTCTAGCACAGCTCCTAATAGCACTTCCAGAGCACATATCAAGTCAATTTATATATCAATCGATAGATAACTTTCTCCTCTATTTTATACCTATATTTCTAGCGCGCGAAGCGCGCTAGACGCAGCGCCCGCTGCGCCTGGCTGTGCAAAATGCCCTATGGTTTCCGTCCGTCCATCGCTCTACCGCGCCACCCACTACTTCTATCTAGCCAAACGTGACATCGATCCGATGGTCTCGGTCCCGAGATGCAGGATTCCAGTTTTCAGCCCTTTATCTCTCATATCCGCGGAGCTATAAGCTCCAGAAAGTCCGACGAAATAGCGCGTAATCAGAGAGAGTCAGACAGAAAAGCGGCGAAATAGTGTGTGAGGCGAGGAAACGGGTAGGTGGTTGAACGGTTGCATCGAGTAGGCCTTACAAGAACGAGTACTGCGAATCGCAGACTCCAGCTTTCGAGAAACGGTTTCGACGTCACTCCTCTACACTCCCTCACCTACAAATCTGCCCGTAATCTTTTTATAACTCCTCCTGGTTTCCTTTCACGAAGTGATTTAGTCGAGGCGAGGCGACGCCAAACAGTTGTCGCGACCTGTTCAAGAAAACTAGGCAACCGTGTAAGGTCTTCCTTTAATACAACATGCAAACAGGTGGCCACTACACTTCTACCAAAATTTGCATCTTTTTGTGACCTCTGACGCCCGCTATCAATTAAATTCCTCTAATCGACGTCGTTTTATTGCCCCGCGACGAGAGAGTGTGGCGAGGTGAGAGTGCGTCAGCTGCCAGTCTGTCTGATGTCAGAGAAAAAGACAGTCAATTGTGCAAATGAGCGATAACATCACCACGCACTACGAAACAGCTCACCACACTCCAACAAACTGTGCAAATTTTATTTTCTGAGCACATACAAATAAAACATTACTATATGCACTCACGTCATTTTATATTCAATCAGGGAAGTGAGGCGAGGCGAAATACTATGTAACCTCCTTTTTTCATCCAATTCCTTTTCTCATCTCTCTCTTTTTCGTCTCTCTCTCTATCTCTTTCTCTCTCTCTCTCTCTCTCTCTCTCTCTCTCTCGCTCTCTCATTCGTCCTTCTCTCTCTCTCTCTCTCTCTCTCTCTCTCTCTCTCTCTCTCTTGATTTTATAATAAAAGACCATTGATAACTATAAATTATATTTGTATCTCTAATAAATAAAAATTGTCAACCAGCTTCTGATAGGCTTTACCGCGGAGTGTGCCGGAGCGCCCTCTATGTGCATACGAGATAGTAAAAGATCAGAGAGTTGGAGAAAATGCATATCAGTATCAGTAATCAATATACTTTTATATTTACTGATCTACTGTACGGCTTTGACCGCGGAGGCGCGCGAAGCGTGCCGGAGCGCTTTCTATGTGCATACAAGAAGGTGAACGATCAGAGAGTCGGAGAAAATGCATATCAGTATCAGTGATCAATATATTCTTATTTTTACTGATCTACTGATATACATTGACTGCGGAGGCGCGCGAATCGTGCCGGAGCGCCTTTTATGTGCATACGAAAGAGTAAAAGATCAGAGAGTCGGAGAAAATGCATATCAGTATCAGTGATCAATGTATTAGTATAATCACTGATCTACTGATATACTTTGACCGCGGAGGCGTGCGAAGCGTGCCGGAGCGCTTTCTATGTGGATACGAGAAAGTGAACGATCAGAGAGTCGGAGAAAATGCATATCAGTAGCAGTGATCAATATAATCTTTTTATTACTGATCTACTGATATACTTTGACCGCGGAGGCGCGCGGAGCGTGCCGGAGCGCTTTCTATGTGCATACGAGAAAGTGAACGATCAGAGTCGGAGAAAATGCATATCAGTAGCAGTGATCAATGTATTATTATAATTACTGATCTACTGATATACTTTGACCGCGGAGGCACGCGAAGCGTGCCGGAGCGCCCTCTATGTATATGCATACGGAAGGTTAAAAGATCAGAGAGTCGGAGAAAATGCATATCAGTAGCAGTGATCAATATATTATTATAATCACTGATCTACTGATAGACTTTGACAGCGGAGGCGCGCGGAGCGTGCCCGGAGCGCTTTCTATGTGCATACGAGAAAATGAACGATCAGAGAGTCGGAGAAAATTCATATCAGTAGCAGTGATCAATGTATTCATATTAATACTGATATACTGATATACTTTGACCGCGGAGGCGCGCGGAGCGGCTGTCTATGATCGTAGGCGAGAGTAGATATTTTATAATATTAGATCCGTGATAACTAATCATTGTCAACCAGCTACTGATAGAATTTGACCGCGGAGACGCGCGGAGCGGCTGTCTGTGATCAAAGGCGAGAGTAGATATTTTATATTATTTGATACGTGATAACTAATCATTGTCAACCAGCTACTGATAGAATTTGACCGCGGAGACGCGCGGAGCGGCTGTCTGTGATCAAAGGCGAGAGTAGATATTTTATATTATTTGATACGTGATAACTAATCATTGTCAACCAGCTACTGATAGAATTTGACCGCGGAGGCGCGCGGAGCGGCTGTCTGTGATCAAAGGCGAGAGTAGAGATTTTATATTATTTGATACGTGATAACTAATCATTGTCAACCAGCTACTGATAGAATTTGACCGCTGAGGCGCGCGGAGCGTTTGTCTGTGATGAAAGGCGAGAGTAGAGATTTTATAATCTTAGATCCGTGATAACTAATCATTGTCAACCAGCTACTGATAGAATTTGACCGCGGAAGCACGTGGTAGCGTGCCGGAGCGCCTTCTAGAGCAAAGAGAGAGAGAGACAGAGAGAGACAGAGAGACAGAGAGAGAGAGAGAGAAGCGGAGAAACGGAAAGTGTAGTTTAGTTATGACATAGTTATCACTCATATACCGATAGTCTTCGGCTGCATCTCGGAGCGCCTTCTATGAGCAAAGGTAAGATAATATCAGTCGAGAATCAAAAATTATCAACCAGCTACTGTTAGACATTGACAATGTTCAAACATTTGTTAATACTGTAATTCAAAATTAATGAAATAGATCATTCATTTTTGGAAGGCTCTGACAACAGCACTTCTAGCACAGCTCCTAATAGCACTTCCAGAGCACATATCAAGTCAATCTATATATCCATCGATAGATAATTTTCTCCTCTATTTTATACCTATATTTCTAGCGCGCGAAGCGCGCTAGTCGCCTTTTCTACTAAAATGTCCTATGGTGTCCGTCATTCCAGAGTCATAACTAGCTTCAAACTCAACCGATTCACATGAAACTTGGTAGAAAGTTGTGTTTTCTTCCAAGGACGACAACAAAATTCAGGCACCTCTCAACTCCTCCTCTACGTCCATATTTGGTCAAAAAACCACCAAAAATGGTCACTTTTGCACTTTTTCTTGTGTGTCCGCGGGCATAACTCCGTTTCTACCGAACCGATTTGCGTCAAACTTTGCGAAAAGTTTACATAGTACTCCAGGATGCAGTCCACTTTGTGATTACTCTCCAATTACACTCATTGCCTATATTTGGTAGAAAAACCTCAAAATTCGCCGATTTTGGTGCTGTCCGCTGCAAAAGCTTCTCACCTAAGAAACAGTTTCGCTTCTTGTTCTGTAATTACTTTCAACAAATAGTTCTGTCACTAACCTGCAAGTTTCATCATCATTGGTTACGGTGTAAGGAAAATATAGCCAAATTAGCAAGAGCCGCGCGCGCTCTCGCCTCACTTTTGCGATTTTTAGTATTTCCGCGGTCATAACTCGATTCATACAAAACCAATTTGCAAGAAACTTGACTGATGGTTGAGTTTACGTCTTGTGATGCAGTCCATACTGTGACAGTTCTCAATTTTGCTTTTATTACCTCTCTTTTTGGTCAAAATACTACCAAAAATGGTCACTTTTTCACTTTTTCATGTGTGTCCGCAAGAATATCTCCGTTTCTACTGAATCGATTTGCGTGAAACTTTGCAGAAAGTTTCATTTGTGTTACAGAATGCAGTCCACTTTCTTATACGTCTCTACTTACTCTTGTTATAGAAGAAAAACCACGAAAACCATTAAATTTGTAGCTATCTGCAGCGAACGTTTCTCATATAAGCAACATCTCTGTTTTATTTTCCGTAATCACGTTCAAAAAACAGTTTTTTTCCCGTAAAATTCAACCTGAGTGGTTACAATGTGAGAAAGATATAGCCAATTTATCAAAAGGTGCGCGCGCCGTACTTAGCATTTCTTTTACAATTTTGATTAGTTCATAGCTTTAATCATACTAAACCAATTCGTATGACACTTTGCAGATTAGCCACGTTGTGATAGTTTCAATTTTGCTTTCATTGTTCTGTTTAAAAAAACGGTGCGAGAGGAGACCTGAGAGAAAGAGAAAGAGGAAGAGATTAATGAGGGGAAGATGTTGCAGAAGCAGAAAAGGAGAACTGTCTGTTTTCGTAGCATTAAAGGAACAGTGGCGACTTATTTGACACGGAGTATTTTTTAAAACCATGTTAACCTAACACATTTGTATATTTTTTTTCGAAAGAACGACGATTCTGCGTTACTTTCGAATCTGACACTGCCAAGGATTCAGATGAAAATTTGAGTTTCCCGCCAACGCTTCAATACTGCAAATTGGGGTCGGAGACATAAGCGCAATTGAACAACGCTTAGTCAATAGCTTCATGGCTCAGAGCATGTGCGCTGCATCGTGGCCCCCGATCTTCGCCGGTTCGATCCCACGGCCAAATTTTTGCTCGTGTGAAAATGAAGAGTTGTGGCAGGTTGTGACAGAAATAAGTCGCCACTGTGTCTTTAACACGAAAAGAAAAACGAGGAAAAAAAGAAAGCAGAGAGATAAAGAAAGGAAGGAGAGAGCGAGAAGAGAGGGGAGAAAGAGGGAGAGATATAAGGAGGAAGGCTAATATCATAGCGATGCTGACTTGTGCCTGAGCGCATTTAGTATTTAGTTTTTAGGAGCATAGAAAAGTAAAGTTCAGAAAAAAGAACATTATTCTTTTCATAGACATTGATAGGTGAAGCGCGCGGCAGCTTACTATAGGACTTGCAAACCAGTTATTATTATTATTGTTACCCCGCTCCTAGACAACATACTTATCAGTGCAATCAATACATCAATCGACTAATCTTCTCTACTTTAATAATTCGTTTCACTCGTCAAAATGTTAAGAATTTGTAGATAAACAGTAGTATTGAACATAACAAAAAAACTTGTATGAATTTCTATTCTTCTAATATTCATGTTCTAGCGCGGAGGCGCGCGACAGCGCGCCGGAGCGCTAGTAACAATGTGAAAATAGCATGACACCTTCTGTTTTCGATTTGTCTCCACAGCCATGGAGAAAAAATACATAATTAGTTAACATGGTGGTAGATTGGATAGAAACTTACATTAGCAATCAAAACTTCCGCGAGCGATACGTCTTTTCCGGTCGTCAGAGTTCTCCGGCTGGATTTTCGGCTTCGAATCTCTAAAGAGACTGTCTACAAACTAGCGAGTTTGCGAGTTGTTGGGTGGGACCGGGTGCCACTCTGGCGTCAGTCACAACTGTGTCTTTGTTATTGTAGATTGTTTATTGTCCATTGCTGATTGTCATTGCATGTCACAGTATGTGTCAGTGTCCATCAGAACTCCTCCTTCGAAAACTTCAGTCTTGGCGTTAGACTAAATTATCATAATAAGTACTTTCAAAAAATACATAATTAGTTTTTTACTGCGAGTGAAAAATGATGAATATCTCCTGTTACTTCAGGAGATGTAGTGCAAGATTTCCAATGGCAAACCAGTTAGACACGCTGCAGCTTTTTCACTTTTCCAAACCATTTTGTAAAAGTACATAAGATGATTATGACCAGGACTCGGATGACAGCAACACAGAACACTGAACAGGTTCAATTAATTGTGAAAAAAGAAAAACAGAAACAAAATTACATGGAGATGGAGAGTCGTAGGAAAGTGTATTATTACCAAATCACGTATGTACAAAATTTTTGAATGGGTTCACTTACAATAACGTACACAAACAGAAAAAGATCACAAACACAAACACAATAACGCTTATGAGTCAATCAATGTCCGTTCTTGTGGCGCTCCTTCCTCGCGAGGTACTTCTTCAGTTGTGGGATGGAGCGAATCATATTCATGTGGGTGATGATCTGAAGTGGGAAGAAATGAACATGTGAACAAGATGTGATCAACCCACATCGGGATATTGGTCGCAGTAGGTGGGGTAGGTGTCTCGCATAGAGTGCACGTGCTCAGCCACCTACAAGGGATTACGAATGTGAAAAATAACACTTTGAAAAGTACAAACACATTCACATACGTTCATACTTATCAGAAAGTTGATTAAACGTGAGAAAAACAGAAAAAAAAACAATTTAGCCAGTTAGGTACTGACCAATAGGTCGACCCACGTCACCGCGCAGCCAACGAGGAAGCCCGAAGGACCGCCGCCTGCCTGGAAAAGAGAGATATGGAAGATTATCGACATAATAATGAAAACAGTTCAAGAGAGACAGTTCCCGGTTGTTGTTGTCGTGCTAGTCACAGTTTGTATTGGAACAATCTGCACCCACCGATGGCTCTTCCCTGTGAATCGCATCCGTGCAGATCTGACCGAGGAAACGGCGAGCGGCGGGGACGACTACGTGTTCGTAGAGAGAGTCCTGGAGAGAGAGAGGTGAGAGAGAGGGAGGGAGAGGAAGGAAGGGTAGGGAGAGATGAGAGGAAAGAGAAAGAGAAAGAGAGGGCGTGAGAGAGAGATAGCCTGTCCCCCACCATGGCCCCCCTGTCCCCGATGAGTTGGACGTCAGTGAATGGTCTGATGTTCTCCTCGAATGTTCGATAGACATCCGCGAAGCTGTCTATACACGCTGCCTGTAGGGGACACAGACCCGCGTGGCCTGCAACACAACACACGAGATGTCAGCATATAGCGATTCTGCATCAATGATCGATTGATTGATCGGTTTATGTGGTAACTCCTATAATTTCCTGAAACACTGCTTGCAAGTAAGGAAGAGGCACCAACATAAACAAGTAACATTCACTAGGTTGTTTTCAATAGGCTATCCCTACGACACGTTTGGGGTTGGGGACGACAAGTTTCAAGGTGCATGAAAGCGATGAGTGGTATTTACCGGTTATCAGATACAAATAAGTGTTATCGCGAATCTTCTGCTAATCGCAGGTGACAGATAGCACAACTACTCAACAATAACAAAATCACATAAATGATGTAAACTCATTATGAACAACGCACCGAACATCCTGGCGAGGAAGCGAAGGATGGAGTAGGGCTGCGACACCTCCGCGCTATCGACGAGAAGAAGGGGGAGGGAACCGAACTGCGTGGCTGGAGGGAGAATCTCCTCTCTCTCTCTCTCCCTCTCTCTCTCCCATCTCTTCTCTCTCTCTTTCTCTCCCTTTCTCTTTCTCTCTCTCTTTCTCTCTCTCTATCTCTCCATCTCCACTCACTCGGCCGCAGCCTTTCCCACTGTTCCAGTGAGATCTGCTCATCCACATAGGGTTGCGCGGAGAATACGAGCAGCTGTTTGGCAACCTGTATCGAATGATTATTGATTGAAGGAGGTAGATGCTACCTCGACATGTCCTCGTGGATCGAAATAAACGAGCTTCATCGGGAAGGGACTAAAACATATGCATGCCGGATTGCAAAAAAGAGAGAAGAACTCACGGTAGCGCCATGGCTTCTCCGGTAGTTCCTCAGGGGAAACACGCACAGGTGAGTAGTGAGTGGCGGTAATATGAGTGGTTGGTTGGGGTGAGATTACGCCAACCGCCTCTCGATCGATTGTGCCTGCAACAGTATGTATGTGCACTCCGTGTTATTGTGTCGTTCTGTTTTGTGGTCAATCTCTCTCTCTCTCACACACGTATGCACTGAAACTTGCCAGAGCCCAGAGATTAGCATTAGAGAGCGCGTGCGGGTTTCAATAGCGGCGCGGCGATCAAAAATTGATGACACGAAACGGACAGGTAATAAAAACAGTCAACAATGGAGATGCCGTAGCACCGTGGAGTAGGAGAGTTTCTACTATGTTTGCCCAGGCCAGCCACACTAACTCTCTCTCTCTCTCTCTCTGTCTTGTGAGAGGCGAAAAGGTGTTTCACTCTCCCATTGATCTATGACGTCTTGCTTGTGATAAAAGAGGTGATAAGGAATTTCTGCAGGATGACAAATGACATTTTGATCGTAGATTGCAGATTCGTCGTAATTAATGATGTATTCATATGCAAGTACATCTTTTTTAGCGACGTCATAAGTTCTGTATATTTCAATGACTTTTCCCAAGCATGTACAATACATCATGTAATTGCAGTCTAGTAGTTCAAAAGTGCAAACATCAACGGACCACGGACCCGCCCCGTTTCACAGGAGGTCCTTTGAAGAATATGTTTGCCCTCGGGTTCAAATACGAGAGAGTGTGGTGAGGGGAGAGAGCGCAAAGTGGGACCAGTGTTACCAGAAGAACACTCAGAACATACATCATCACTCCCATCTCAAACTATTCAGTGTACAACTTCTAGTGTGTTAAAAAGTTTCGTCTTCGTTCATGAGTTGAAATCTACTATTTGCAATGAAATACTTCGTCTTTCGTGATCCATTGTAGTGTTCTTTTGTGGATATAGGTCAACCCCCTCTCCTTTCCAGCCCCGCGCATTGAAAGTGAGAGGAGGCCTGGACAGTAAGAGATCGCATCTCCAATTCCACACCTTAGTACACCCTGTCGCCACGTTTTTTCCAGTACATTTCGATCTTCTGAACTTCCAGAACGCCCATTATCGCATTAAATTTAAATTATTAGTTTTCTGAAACGTTTTTTATCGGTATTATCAGTGAATCGCAGATTCGACCATGATTATCTGCATGATTATCTCTTCTCAAGCCCTCGTTCTCTGACCAATTGTGCGATTGTCGTGGATAAAAAAAAGAAAGTCTGGAGTAGATCCAAAACAGTTCCCCCATTCTTTCTTGTTGCATGCGTACATTTACTCACATTTCATGTCCATGTTAGTTTGCATGTCATTGTCTACTCGCTTCCTCTCTGAATGTTCTCGAATTATTGCGTGCTCAGTAGTGAGTAAATCATTCGCAAGCATGTCCTCTTCGATGAGTAGCGCTGCCTCTCCTCCGCTGCCGCGCGTGAGTTCCGCGCGCAACTCGCGACCTTTATTTCACCCCCGCACCCTTCGTGTGAGGTCCCTTACTGCTTTTACCAATTCGTGTTTCCAGAAGATGTCGC
Source organism: Rhabditoides inermis (assembly GCA_963966185.1). Lineage (NCBI taxonomy): Eukaryota > Metazoa > Nematoda > Chromadorea > Rhabditida > Rhabditidae > Rhabditoides > Rhabditoides inermis. Next base: position 803,405 of record CAWZYM010000302.1, read on the forward strand.
GCTCCCGCGCCACTGTCTTGCCCAAATGGATCGAGGTAATGTCGATCGATGATCGATCGATACCCGATCGATATTGCAGGTGTGGCTGTGGATGTCGACGATTCTGTGCATTCTGGACGTGGCGTACACGATGCTCCGCCCCATCACCAACCGCGGCGGCTCACTCGAACACGTCTACGCGCCCTGTGAGTACGGTACACGGGTTACGGTAGAGTACAGTAATACGGTACCGGTTGCGGTACAGTAATCCTATACGGGCTACGGTAGAGTACAGTACTCCCGGTGAGTAACTGTGAGTTTCAGGGAATCTGTACGCGGACGTGGACCACCGCTACGCGGAGGCGGACGACCTAGTGACAATGGCGACTGGGCGGGTGATGATCATCGAGATCGTCATGAACATCGCCGCACTCATCATGGTCAGAACACATTACATTACTCATTTCTTGTTTTGTATTTTGTCGCCATATCGCTTTTCTGCACGTGGGACGTGGGAAACAGGGAAACCGTGTTATGGCGACGTTACCAGGGGTGATGTGGTAGGGACCAACAAAATGTGATTCGTAAAAGATTGTACAAAAAAGCCACTTTCATACCGGGAGTAACAGCTTTGTCATGATGTGCTACAGAATCGAAAACTGATTGTGATTGTGATTGATATTCAGGCGCGGTACAACTCTCGCCACACCCTCCTCACAACATTCACTACAAACGCATTCGTGTTCTGGAAGACTCTCTGGTTCCTCGTCCTCTACATTGCGCCGCCTGAGGGTGAGAGGGAGGGAGAGGGAGAGAGGGAGAGGGAGAGGGAGAGGGAGAGAGTGAGAGGGAGAGAAAGGGGGATAGAGGGGGGGGGGAGAGGGAGAGAGAGGGGGGAAAAGAGAGAAAAAAAGAGAGAAAGAGAGAAAGCGAGAAAGAGAGAGAGGGGTTCATAGAGAGAGAGGGAGAGGAGAGGGAGAGAAAAGATCAGAGAGGAGAGAGAGGGAGATAGAGATCAACCATACCTTTAGGCACCCGCCCCATGCTCAATCAGGAGGCATCTACCCTCAAGGTACTGTATTCTACCGTATCCCTAATTAAAACTATCGTGTTCCCAACTCCTAACTTCTTTCAGATGATTCTGGTGTTCTGGGTGCCGAATAGCTTCTGGGTGACTGTGCCATTCATCGTTCTCGTCGCTCTCTGGAACAAGGTAGGCTCTCTCTCTCTCTCTCTCTCTCTCTCGCTCTCTCTCGCTCTCTCTCGCTCTCTCACTCTCTCACTTTCTCTCTCTCTCTCTGTCTCTCTCTGTCTCTCTCTGTCTCTCTCTGTCTCTCTCTCTCTCTCTCTGTCTCTCTCTCTCTCTCTCTCTTACTCTCTCTCTACCCTCTCCCTCTTTTCAGCTCGCCCGTCCTGTGGAGACCCTGGAGTACTCTCTGACCAGTGACGATGAGAAGTCCATCCAGGCCTGAGCTCCCCCCGTCTTACACCCCTTACATGATCTTCTCTCCTCACAGTGCATTCAACCCTTCGCGATCCCGCTCCCCCACTTGATTATGCGATGATAAATTGTTCGTATATCTTGTTCCATGTTTCGAGTTGCGTTCCCTCCCTCGAGTATTCCCTGTCAGTCAGCAGAAGAAGTAGTGGTTTGTATTGTATCGCTAGCTGAATGGTATGTATAGCCCATTCATCTGCTCACAGTCTTTCAAGATCTTTGACTACCACGTGCGGGGTAGCATACAGGACCCATTGAGTGAGTGGTGTACTCGAGGGTTGTGTAACGGACCACCAGCTGTTTCGCACGTCCGCGTTCCCCTGTTTCTCTCACTTTTTGATCTACGAGCTGCGAGGTCTGTTGTGTCACCAGATTTACTACACTACTACTCTTCTCAGTCTTCTCTCTCAACTCTCACTATATTGACCCTCAATCATTTTTTGTGCTCGATTGCGACCGCATCTGTTATTTCCCGAAGATGCATTACATGCCCTCGACACATGTCGTTTTTCGACGAGTGTGGAAGTTCGGAGATTTCCGCTGTAGCAAGTGTGTTGAACGTATCATTACTCACTTTCACCGATTCGCAGTGTCTTCCGATTGTTTATCTTTCGTCCTCTCTCTCTCCTTCTCTCTCTCTCTCTCTCTCTCTCTCTCTCTCTCTCTCTCTCTCTCTCTCTCTCTCTCTTTAACGTGGTCGCGTGGCTTCATTAGCCACATTTTCACACTTTTCACACAATCTTGCTAGTGATTCGGGAATCATATTATACTGTAGTGATTCACAGTAAAAGCGTGGTTTATCTCTAAGCTCTTGCGCGCCAAATTCGATTTCACTGGCGCACACTGGCGCACAAACCATACGACCATACCATATGGACAATAAATTCGATTTTCCATGCGTAATAAACAATATGTGTAATTCCGTACGCCTAACAGATCTTAAAGTCAATTGTGTAAGATCTTATGACAGATTGTTACAAAGATAAATAATCCATCACTTCCTGGAAGCTGATTGTGACAGATTGCTGAAATGAGAGAGGGAGAGAGATAGAGATAGAGAGAGGGGGGGGGGGGTGTGAACACTAATTTGCCTCTTGGCCCCGCGGCGTCCCTTGGTATATCACACAATTGTGAATTTGTGGAACATACACATTCATATTACACTATTGCGAGGGTGCGAATACGCAAATGCCATGAACTTGATTCTGGAATTCGCGGTTTCGAAATGGCTTCACTTCACGGAAACTATGTTTCGTTTCTTGATGCCCCTAGTGGTTTTCATTTCTTCAATAGTGCGTCATTCAATAGAGAAACTGTTCAGTTTCAAATGGAAACCGCATGTTCTCTTCAGTCCCTCTATTTGACGTCATCACTCCGGCTGCACACTCCATTCCGACTGAATGTCAAATCCTAGGGTTTCGTTCTTTTTAATCCCGTTTCTCGAAATTATGAATGCTGTAGGTAGGCAGAAGCGAGCAAAAACTCCAGCCAGACTGAGCCATGCATGTGCTGATTGCGCGATCAATCACTCTGCGCTCTCCGACAATCACACGCTCTCTTCGCTGTCGATACAATGAGGTTTCAATTTCAGCATTCGACATTCGCTGGGGCGCGATGAGTGTCGAAAAAACGCATCGAGTGAAGTGGGATCAAAGCAGATGAGAGAGAGAGAGAGAGAGAGAGAGGGAGAGAGAGGGAGAGGGGGATAGCAAGAAGATGGAGAGAGTCAGAGAGGAAATAAATAAAATATTCGACACGCGGATAACAACTGTCGTGTGTAGCAAAGTGAGATTGCATGGGTGGTCATCCATCTCATCATGTTTCATTTTCATTTGAAGCAACGTACTTGATTAACCGACAGGTAAATGAAGTACGTTGATAAAAACATGAAGAGTGGCTACATTTACCTTTCACTTGATTTACTATAGTTCTATTGTGTTGTTATCTTTTTCTGTTTGCTCTTCCACTCGTTTCAACACTGTTGTTGTTGTTTCCGTCACTTTACTCGAACGTCACACTTCGACCGTCTATGATTCGGTTTGTTTTGCCGTCTGCAAGTCGAATCCAATGCCAATTTCACGAGTAGTTCCTATCGAGATAGCTACAACTACAAGCTGACTCACATTTCGTACCCAAATGCGTCTCAAAGGGAAAAAAGAGGGAGAGCGAGAGAAAGAGAGAGAAAGAGAGAGAAAGAGAGAGAGAGAGAGAGAGAGAGAGAGAGAGAGAGAGAATGAGGAAGGAGCAGACTCATTTTCCTCCCAGTTACCTCCTCTCACCAGGTTTCCTTGATTTGGCGCGAGTGGAAATAGAAAGGGAGTTTAGTTGAGAGGAGAGGGGGCGGGGTTTGTCGTTGCAGACGCACACGTTCTCTCTCTCTCTCTCTCTCTCTCTCTCTCTCATTCCCCCTCTCTTATCTCTCTCTCCTCTCTCTTTCCCCGCCCTGTCATCAGAATGACCCGAGGCGGTTCTCTTGAGAAAAGGAGGAGTAGTGTGAGCATACCCGAGTGAGCACCTTATTTACTCACACCCATTCTATTGCATTTGATCTGTATACGCTACTCTATGCCAGCTCACTTCTCCTATTGTATTTTCTCTGATTGCACGTTGCTGGCGCATATCAAGCCATGTCGTGTCAGTTATTTGTATCCGCATATTCTCTGAATTCTAAACGTAGTCGGACGCTCTCTTTTTGTGGCCAGAAATCTGCGTGTGAAAAGAGTGTGTCGATTGGTTGAGATGCCCACACTTGCACGGCACGATAATCTGTGTGTTCGCCTGTCAGCCATGCCCTTCTCACTCTCCTTCTCCCATCTGTCTCAACTATAAACGCCCTTCTAATTTTCACAATCTTTTTGTTTTTGTTCATTTCCCTGTCTGATCTCGCGGTGAACATTTTGACCGTCGACTCTTTTCTACCGTGTTTACTCGTTTTTAAACACCCATTCGTATTCGTCGCGATATTGTATTCTGCGTTTTATAAATTTATAGATTGTTTCATTCCCGTGTTTCAGGCGTCATCCCGCTCACTTTCTGGATAGCGCGTGGCGCGTGTTGGTTCGTGTTTGAATGGACCAGTTGCAAGTGTATGCGACAGCGGAACTGCTCCTGTCCATTCACATCTCGGTGTCGAACCTGCTCGTACTATGGGTGTACGTCCGGAACAGAAGTGTGCGCACTGTCACCAACACGTACATATTCAGCCTCGCCCTCACAGACTTCTTCGTCGGTCAGTTCTTTCCATTCTACGTGTGCATTACACTGTTTCGTATTGGTATCGCTTCCGTAGGCGCGGCATGCAAATCAGCTGACTTTTCGCGCCCGCCACCGCACAATCCGCGTTCTGTGATGTGTTTGCGTGACTCCCTTTCACGTTGGAGAGATTATTGGAAAATTTGAATCATCCACTCACATGTTAATCACGTAAATTATTACATACATTCGGCGGGTGGCAATTTTTGTTGTTTTCGCCGTTGTAAGCAATGCTTATTTTGATGATGGATACTGAGAGTGTGGCATACTTCTTCGTTTGCCGAGAGACATGCGGGTGATTGCATTATTTTGGAAATAGCCCCGGCAGTGCGCCCTTCCCTCTCTCATGAAGAAAAACGCACTGCTATGACGCTCTCTCACGTTTGCAGACCTACATGACGATCCGGAGTAGCCAGTCGCATGAATATGATTCCCCATACCATTTCAGGAGCCATCGGAATACCCGTCACCGTGTTCTCTGTGCTGACCCGATGGCCCTATGAGTACATGTCATGTTTGACTGTGCACCTCATACTGTGCATCCTGTGTACAATAAGGTAGGCTCATCTCTCTCTCTCCCCCTCCCCTCTCTCTCTCTCTCTCTCTCTCTCTCTCTCTCTCTCTTTCTCTTTGCCGCGTGTTCCCTCTATTCGTGACGCCGCGTGTGCGTGGGGTTTCTTATTCGATATTACATATTCTATTCCAGAAAGAAACTCTGTCTAAAATGAAATCGCATTGCAGCACCTTCCACATGCTCGCAATAGCACTGGACAAATACGTGACGATCTGTTGTCGCGACAGGGTTTTCCAGGTGGGACCCAACTTGCATACTTACAGAGAGTGTACAAAGTTACTCAGTGTTTGTGCAGTTCGGAAATAATCTGTGGTATTATGGCAGTGTGCTATCAGAACTTCTCTCTCTCTCCCTCCCTCCCTCTCCCTCTCTCTCTCTCTCTCTCTCTCTCTCTCTCTCTCTCCCAGTCTCCCTCCTCTTTCTCTCTCGCTCGTTTTTCCTGTTTCCAGTGTTGTTTTGGAACTGTAATGAGTTGCTCGAGAACCAGTATAGATGTTTCCCCTTCATCGCTCTCTTTTATAGTGCATGTCTTGAGGGCAAGAATTGATTGCAAGACAAAATACAGCTGTGATGAACGCTGCAATAGCAAATAAGAGCCGCGAGAGGGATGCGAGAGGCGAAATGACCAATTTGAAGACACACGGGGCTGAGAGAAGCCTCGCCAGGGCTATTCTCGGATGAGATAGGTGGTCAGAAGCAGAGACATAGAGATTAGAGATCATCGAGCAGTTGTACTACAATGTATTATGTATAAGTGTGTGTTCAGACCCGTCACTCCCGTGCCGTGTTTCTCATAGCCTCTTCCTGGCTGTTCGGCACTCTCATCGCCTGTCTGCCCCTCTTCGGAGCCTTCAACTTCCAAAAGTCAGTGTCTTCATCATTTATCCGTTTCAATTTCATTGCGACTCTACGATAGCTAATGTGAACCCTTATGGCGAATCGGCCATGTATTGAGTTTCCATAAACGCAAGTTCTTAGAAATGATCGCATATCCGTCGGGAAAAGGGAAATGTGAGGATGTCGATTCTAACATGTGAGAACGTGTAGAAAGGACGAGAAAAAGAAGCGTTGAGATAGGAAGCACGAACGTAGAAGCGCCTCAAAGTTCACACACCGTCGGTCGAATCAGTCTTCACGCTTTTCCTTGAATTTCCAAAAACGCACTGTCTTATGAATTTCGCACGTTCTCTGTCTCTTCATGAGATCTTTGTCCGGTATTCTAATAAGACTAGGTTGGAGAAACGAGGGGGAGGGGGAGTCTCTCTCAAATTAGGAAACGCGGGTTTTTCTCGATTGCGCAAGAGGGAGAGTCTCTCTCTCTCTCTCTCTTTCTCTCTAACTTGGATTACCTCGTGTCCCAGAGACGAACCAGGCGGTGGTTCGGAAATGAGCGAGCGCGCAATGGTTTGAGTACGTGTCCGGATGGAATGGAACCTCGTGGGTTGCGTGGTTGTGCTTTGGGCTCTTCGGCCACGTGACTCCTCTAACGACGTCAATTGATGGCGGGAGGAGACCGCGCGCGTCTCTCCAGACACTCTACCGGTTTTTAAGACGAATGTGCCTGTGGTTTGTTATAATTGAACACGGGAGTACGAGAAAGTGAAGTTCGCTGAAGCACTGGGCAATATGATCACTCCACGCCACAAGGAAGAAAACACGTTCATGAGGAATTGTTTCTCCGAGGCTCAATGAAGAGCACGTAAGAAAAGGGGGTGCAATCTCCAAATACTCTCAATCACTCACTCATCCCTCCTTATGCGTATTCGATGGCGATTCCTTACGACCTGCATAATTGCGCGGTTCTTTCCAGGATCACCTTCGGTTTATGGCCACGCTGTTTTAAATATATTCATCGCGCCTCTCGGTTTACACAGCAGCGTGTGATACATTCATTGCGGCTTTCTTCTCCTCCCCACTTCTTTCGCGCTCGCATGTTTCGTTCCAGCGCCACGCATGCATATGTAAATCACACACAAAAAATTAGCGCGAAACGTGATTAGATCGCGTGATTCATCCTTTCAGGTGATGTGGTCGTAGAAAGTGGACTATTTGATTTTCGTGTTCGCACTACAAATTTTACATTTTTAAGACTCTCAGAACCTGACTTGAACTTGTACGCATTTGAGCATGAGAAAAAGTAAAAGTATTCGGAAATTGTATTGCAAGGGAACAAATACAATCGAGTACAAACCAATAAAAACAATAGCAAAATCTGTTTTTCAGCACGTCTTCACTGTTTTCCGGCGAGTGTCACTTCACAAACGTTGTCGACTATCGTTATCTCGTATACGTCATATTCTTCGCTACTATCCTCGCCCCGACAGGTAGTGAGAATCGTACAACATTGTGCATCCGTCTCTTGTGCGGCACAATCGCACCATACACTGAACTACTAAATGTTTTAGCGGTGATCATCTTCTGCTACGCGTCCATCTACAGGCGAATTCGACAGGACGAGAGCCAAGTCAAATGTCTGCTGAGGTGAGGCGATTGTTTGCAAGTTTGTTTATTTGTTTACCTGTTGTTTTAAAGACCCCGATGAGCATTTGTGTGACCCAAGCGGAATCCTGTGTTCTAATGTTCTAATATGCAAATAGGCAAAGCACTGTATCTTCAGGGTATTAACCTATGCAGTTAGATAGCATTCGGTTAGCTGATATCATACATACTTTGTTTGCAGCGGAAGATACTGTGCTAACACCCAAAAAAATACTAAACATGGTCGATGACGTCATCAATTTCTCTGATCTCGCCGCCCTTTCTGTCACGTTGCCCCTTTGAGAGCGCGCGCCCGGGTGCGCGCGCTTGTCGCGGAATTGTTCCGCGCGTATCCAGTAAACATATAACATTCATAATTTTGAAACTACATAACTAAAGTCAGATTATCAAGATAATATGCTAACGATTTTTTTAATCACAGTAATCGATTGGGTCCCTACTGTTGTTTATCCAGGCAATCTGAGAGAGAGAAGCGGATGCTCGGCCGGCGGAAGCTCATTCGCATTCTTCTCATCCTCGTATTCACCTACGCTGTGTGCTGGTATGTAATTTTTATTTATTTCATGGTACGTTTCAGTTGATTTATAAAAAAAAACAGACTCTCCGTGATATTCAATCTGTCATCTGTCAATTTGCAGCGCTCTGTAGTGTGTATATGTGCTAGCGCGTACTGTGTTCTGTGTGTGTGGAAAAAGCGAACAAACAAAACAAGACGAAGGAAGGCGTAGAAAAGGGTGTCTCGTGTAATGCAATAAGGCGCGCTCTCGCAATATTCTAATGCAAAACAACGGGGGCCATTGACATGTGACTATGAGGAAATGTGTCAAGGTGGTGGGTGTTGAAGCCTCTCTCTCTATTTACCATGCCTCATTTGCATGTGTTTTCGGTAACTTCCGAGCGATGTCTCACAGCGGATTTGGCAAAGCCGCTCATAAGATTCAACTCATAAGATTCAACCACCTACACAAATTAGTCAGATAGTGAAGGTCTGGAATATAGGATGAAGTCACGTCGCTGCTTCTCCAGCAGCGAGCTTCCGGCTCTCTCTCTCTCTCTCTCTCTCTCTCTCTCCCTCTCTCTCTCTCTCCCTCCCTCTCTCCCCCTCTCTCTCTTTCTCTCTCTCTCTCTCTCTCTCTCTCTTGCGTAGTGAGCCTAATTGGCTCAATTCTAACCGTGTAGCGGCAGAGTGGCGGGATCCGCGCAACCGATGCGTGACGTGTTAGACTAGGCGAATAGTTTGTCCAGAAAAGGATACTATGATGCAAAAGTTAAAACAACATACGAACTAGTTTCTTGCTCATTAAAAGTACGTGATGACATTAATTAATGATGTCATGGAGGGTTCGTCGAATGCATAAGAAACTACCAAACGGCGGTTACAAGTGAAACCGCACTTGTTCCAACGTGTATGCACCGTGAATTTCATTTCCGTAAACATTCACATGTGTTTGGTGTTTGGTTATGCGATACAACGCCACACACCGCAACTGGAATGTGTCAAAAGAAAGACGGCCACGGTGCGCCAGACGGATAAGTTCATTTCACTATGTACACTTGTTCATTACACTATTCCTGACGTATTCGTTCATTTAACTATTTCAGGTATCCTCTCTACATCATCAACACGATCGATTTCTTCGTGCCGCAGTGGTCGATTGCAAGGTAAACAAACAACAACAAACAACAAACAACAACAAACAAACATTGCAGATTCACTCTTCTAACGGTTGTGGTTTCGCACTTTAGCTGCGCCCTCAACCCTCTCATCTACGCATATGGAATGCCGGGGTACAAGAAGGTTAGTGCTTATGGCGTGCTCTCTCGCGGGTCTACGCTGACTCACACCACTCTCTGCTGTTCAGCATTCTATGCCCACGTCTCAATTTCATTGTCTTACGCACTAACTATGACAAATCACGAGCGCTAGTGATGTGCGTGGGCCGCTTCCTCCTTCCCTGATCAAAGCTCTCGCCCCATGTTTTCCCACGGTATCACACCACCAGCTACTATGATTTCTTAGGCGGTGTGAGGGGGAAATGGAAAAGGTATCGAGTTGCGAGGCTAGACGCAGGCACATTGTATGCACTCTCACTCTCTGTGAGACGAATAGAAGGGGGTTACCACTTAGAATAGAACAGTTTATTCATACATGATTATGACACAATGCCAACAATGTGTAGCTTTTTTTCTATTACATCAAGTATCTAACATCATTAGTATGCATCATGATTTATGGAATGCCGTTCGAAAAAAAGAACTGCTGATATAAAAAACGTGTGGATTGCAGGCTTTGCGCAACATCTTCTCGCGTCGAGCGATGGACCATATGAACACCACATGCAACTACTCCGGATACGTCCGTTCCAGTGTACCCAAACAGAACAGGAGCTTCACCCTCAGGGTCAGTACGCTAGTTATGGGATGGGGGTTTATTTATAACGTAAAACTTATTTATAAGTTTTCAAACATTGTGAATAACCGTGTTGGTTGACAGTCGCGGCTGTCGCGGTGTACAGTCAGTACAACTCTAAGTGGAATCGGTGAGCGAGACTGTATACCTGTAGAACCTCCCATATAGAGAGATAGAGAGTGGTCACCCCTTCGTCTGTCCTCCCCTCTCACCCGTCCGTTCATAACCAGTCCAGCATACGAGTTACGGTGTCCGTTTGGAGTTTGTGTCTAACAAGATAGAGAGGAGTGTGGTGTGTCGACTTCCCTGGTGTTACAAAAGATAACAATGTGGAATTCGTGAACTACATTTTATGTAAAGTATTTTAGGGTCACGAAGCACTCGGTCTTCCACTGCCACCGAACATACGAAAGGTATTGTGGAAAGGGAGGGAGAGAGAGAGAAAGAGAGAGAGAGAGAGAGAGAGAGAGAGAGAAAGAGAGAAAGAGAGAGAGAAAGAAAGAGAGAGAGAAAGAGATAGGAAGAGAGATGGTCCGTTTAGGCGAGCGCCCCGGGTCCGTATCCATCGCACCTGCACGCCCACCACTCACATTCAAACCATCTCGCCTCTCACTTATTGCCCCACCCACATCACAGGTATTACAATCATACGTTTGCAAAAGTTATAAACGTTTCAACATTACAACATACGCGTGTTTATTCATGTAACAACAATGCACTTCTCATCAGTTTAATTCTATTCTAGTATATTCTTATATTCATAATTCACATAACAATACTCATGAACGTACATACAAAAATGTTGTATTGTGACTGATTACTGGATAACTCGAATACGAAATACGATGTTTGAGGAGCGACCCAAACAACGCACTCCCTCCTTACCCCCATCCGCGCGGCAACTCACCCCATCGACCCCCGCCCATCGGACTGGTCGCCAGAAGACAGACCATCGACGTCGTCTAGACAGGGTGCGTCTACTCACACACCTTTCTTTCTGTGGACAATACGTGTGTTCACTTCATTCCTCTTCCAGGCTCTGTCTGCGTACTTTCCCCATGGGGTGGCGATCGACCCGGTCTCTCCCTGCAAGCACCCCCACGCACCCTTCGCCCACGTACAAGTCATTCCCATTCTCACCCCAGATGTCTGCCCCTCCATTCTACCCCCTTCCCCGCATTCGAAGCGTCTGATGAGCACGGTGAGTATTAATGATGTGTAATTGATTGATTTCACATATATACTATTTTTCAGAAAGAAGAGCCGGAGGCGATTCACATCAGTGAAGTGATTCTGGAGCCTGCTCCATTGGCGGAGCAGGAAGAATCCTCCTCCTCCCCCTCCTCTCACTCCTCTCACGCTTCTCTCTCCGAACTCATTGTCACCACCACCACATCACTCTCCGCGTCCCCCAACCTGGCACGATGTTAGTGTCACGTCGTGCGAACGCATTGTGTTGCACCAGCGCACACATCTAGGCACCACATTCCCCTCGCTCACCTCAGTCCCTGCATCAGGGCCTCTTCACGCGCAGAAAATTCTCGTACCGGTATACCGTATCCCACTGATCTCTCCCTCCTGCATTGTGTGACAGCCCGTGTCTTTCAAGTCACTCTCAACTCATATCACGTCTAGTATTGATTCGATAAAACAGTGCGTATTTGCGATCGAGTGTTCGAGTGTTCAGACGTTTCACAAGTGAACTTTAGCCATAACGCCAGTGCCGCACTTTTCATTAAAATAACGCGTCTCTGGCGACTTTCCGGATATTTCCGGAATGATGGCTACTAACGGAAATGAGGTGAGGAGTGTGAGTGTCTCTCCCGTCGGCGGAAGACGTCATTGGAAGATGGGAGAGGAAGTGGCAAGAGGACTGCAATCTGAGGGGAGCCGATGATTCGCAGAAGGCAGGGGGAATCATTGCAACCAGATGCCACCTTCGTATTCAACACTGATGTGTGACCGATTCGAGGAAGTGAAATGAGCAAGCGCGAGGAAGTCGAATACTGCGGGGGGACAGACAAATATTACGGTGCACAGGGAGAGAGATTGTCGAGAGCACTTGCAAATATGTGAATGTGAGCATCACTTCATGATTCATAGGCATCAAAGTTGAACCGTTGAACACAATCATTTGGATCATTTGGAAGCAGTAATACATATAAAGTAAGTTCTGACAGTTCTGCGTATGCTAACCCTCAAGTAATGTTAAGGCAAAATCAAACTAGTATATGGTATCCGTAATCTGTCAAGGTGAATGCAGCTGACTAATAGTGATATCTACTACGTCTGTGTTCCGATCATTTCAGATAATTTATTGAGATACGTTTCACGAATGCGGTTTCTTCGAACTTTTTCCAATATTGATCCTGATCCCGTTTCGATACAGTGATTGAACTTGTACAACGCAATCCGCTAACCCTAAATATAACAACATCAACTCCATTTTCTTTGATCGATCGCAAATCCTCGAAAATCCCTTGACTAACACTAAAACCACCTCGATATCCCTCCTCATTGCAACTAGTGAGGGGGGAGTGCGCAAACTCTCGATTGCTTCGCCGGCACGGCAACGTTTTTGTGGAGAGGAGGTGCTCAGCGAGATCCCCTCTCCCCTCAGCCACCCGCGAGAGAGCACAGACAGCACGGTCCGCGAGCTGTGGCGGGGGCGGGTGAGGGTCCGCTAGGACTGGAGAGGGCGCAGCGGGCGGGCGAGAGAGCGTGTGATGGGAGGAGAGGAGGGGTGAGGAAGGGATGAGGGGGGGAAGACGGGCACAGTCTACCGGCGGACGACCGACCCGTGCGGCAGTCGAGCGAGCATGAGTTTCGGAGATTGTGAGAAGGACGCCTCGTGGCCCTTCCTCAAGAGGTCCCGCGAGCAGGTCCTCCAGGTATGCAATCAACTCATTTGCATATGTAATTGGTTACTGTAACTTAGGATACTGAATCACAAAACGCATAATATATTGTTGGTATTATTTTTTTGGTTAGATTTTCAGTATCTGTATACAGCGTTTCTTCTCTCATTGCAAATGTAGTGGTGACGTATTGGTTGCAGGACCAGTCGAAGCCGTACGACTCGAAGAAGAACGTGTGGATTCCGGATGCGGAGGAGGGATACCTGGCAGGAGAGATCAAGGCCACCAAGGGAGACAACGTCACCGTCCTCCTTGAGAATGGAACAGAGGCGAGTAGCGAAGATTTACACTATAGATTTCATTTTACACTACAATAATAACTTCTTTGTAAATGATGATCGCCCATGTATTTAGGTTATTTAAACGAATCCAAGCCGAGTTATATCTAGTCGTAAATACACTTTGTATCAAGTCAGAAGTAGGGAAAAAGAAACTTTTAGTAAAATCTTACTGTGTTCATTTCAGAAGACTGTGAAGAAGGACCTTGTCCAGGAGATGAACCCTCCCAAGTTCGAGAAGGTGAGTGTCCTTATTTGCATATCAGATGATCGATGACGTCATTGCAGGCCGAGGACATGTCGAACCTTTCCTTCCTCAACGATGCCTCCGTGCTGCACAACCTGCGTGCTCGCTACGCTGCTATGCTCATTTACGTGAGTAGTCCCGCCACGATTCCCTCATTACTGTATAACTGTATTGCCGAGCTTTTTGTCTCATCAATATGCAAGGGAATTTGGCGATTTTCGCGATCTTTCGAGTGTACACACATCGCGCAGAGAAGAGGGCTTCTCGGAATCGACTGTTTCACTCTCTCTGCACACTCTCATCACAGTACACTCTCTATTTACACTCTGCCTCTCTGCGCTCTCGCACTCTCTCGCTGATCCGCCGAATCTCTCAATATCCCCGCCCGCGCGAGCTCACAGGAAGAAGATGAGGGCAAACAGTATGCGCGAAGGAGGGATGAGAGAGAGAGAGAGAGAGAGAGAGAGAGAGAGAGAGAGAGAGAGAGAGAGAGAGACGCCACGTTGTAACACCTGGCAATCCAGTCGATGAGAAACTGTAGAGACTATGGGTAAGCGAAAGCCGATTTCTTGGATTTCTGGGATGATGGGGAGAAAGAAAATGAATAATTGAGTACATGATAATGGAGTGAGACTACTTTTACGTTACGATCCACACATTACACATACACACTGCATTAAGTACATGCATCATAAATTGCGATAAAGATACAAACAATATAAACACATTTAATAAACTATTGGATTTTCAGACGTACTCTGGTCTGTTCTGTGTGGTGATCAACCCGTACAAGCGCCTGCCGATCTACACTGACAGCTGCGCCCGCATGTTCATGGGAAAGAGGAGGTGAGGGGAGAAGGGACAGCCAGGGGGCAGATAAAACACTAGCCACAGTGTGTGCAACGGTCCTATGTGGACACGACACACACCATTTAGATATGATGGTGACCTGTTTGGCATGCGTGTACTTGCAGGACTGAGATGCCTCCCCATCTGTTCGCCGTGTCTGACGAGGCCTACAGGAACATGCTCCAGCACCACGAGAACCAGGCAAGTCACGGTCGCCGACGGCCCATCACCCTATCCTCACCCATGCTCACAACATTGTTTTTAGTCAATGCTCATCACTGGTGAGTCCGGAGCCGGAAAGACCGAGAACACCAAGAAGGTCGGTTATTTGAAACGCGTGTTGCTTAACTTTCTCACACTTATGAAAAGTAATTTGATCGCTTGAACGATTGTGTTGATAGCAGGTTGGTTGCAGGTTATCTGCTACTTCGCTGCGGTCGGAGCGTCGCAGTCTTCGAAGCCTGCGGATGGAGAGAAGACGGTCACCCTCGAAGACCAGATCGTCCAGACCAACCCCGTGCTAGAGGCGTTCGGTGAGCAGTCTCACTCATTCTAATCCACAATACATTTCGTCGCTTCATTCCGTCAAGACTATGACTATGTAACACCAATCGTTTTTTTTCAGGTAACGCGAAGACGGTGCGTAACAACAACTCGTCGCGTTTCGGAAAGTTCATCCGTATCCACTTCTCGCGCCAGGGACGTCTCGCATCTTGCGATATCGAGCACTGTGAGTCTTGATCCCCCTCTCTCCCCCTCTATCTCTCTCTCTCTCTCTCTCTCTCTCTCTCTCTCTCTTTCTATCTCCTCACCCTCTTTTCCCTTGCAGACCTGCTCGAGAAGTCTCGTGTGATCCGTCAGGCTCCGGGAGAGCGCTGCTACCACATCTTCTACCAGATCTTCTCCGACTTCAAGCCTGAGCTCAGGAAGGTCAGCCACGTCGCCATTATTTACAATAAAACAAATACAATACATCATGCAACTATCATGAAATAGTTCGATTATGACTTCATGAGTAATCATCAAAATAAATAAATAGTGTTATTCAGGTGAACATTGTTGAAAAAAACACATTTTTTGTGTGAAACGCATACATTCGTTGCAGGAGCTGAGGCTGGACAAACCCATCTCGGAGTACTGGTTCGTCGCCCAGGCTGAGCTGCTCATCGATGGTATCGACGATACCGAGGGTGCGTCCGGAGAGAGAGAGAGAGAGAGAGAGAGAGAGAGAGAGAGAGAAGGGATGACCGCTGTGTTGTTGCAGAGTTCCAGCTGACTGATGAGGCGTTCACCATCCTCAACTTCAGCGACAAGGAGAAGATGGAGTGCTACAAGCTGATGGCCGCCCATATGCACATGGGAAACATGAAGTTCAAGCAGCGTCCCCGCGAGGAGCAGGTATGAACAGATCCGCCACTTGTGTATTTTTGTCTTGTGTATTAAGTCGTGACTTTCCTGTCCTCACCTATTCCGTTTGCAGGCTGAGGCCGATGGCACCGACGACGCCGAGAAGGCGTGCGCCATGTTCGGCATCGACCACGAGCAGTTCCTCAAGGTACGCATGTCCACGATGGATTCGGACACTGACGGTCTTCCTGCAGGCGCTGACGACTCCCCGCGTGAAGGTCGGCACTGAGTGGGTGGCCAAGGGCCAGAACATGGAGCAGGTCAACTGGGCGATCGGAGCCATGGCCAAGGGAATGTACGCGCGTGTGTTCAACTGGCTCGTCAAGAAGTGCAACCTGACCCTCGACCAGCAGGGCATCTCCCGCGACTACTTCATCGGAGTGCTCGATATCGCCGGATTCGAGATTTTCGACGTGCGTATTTCTTTCTCTTTCAACTTTTGTTTCTATTCTCCACTCTTTATCTCATCATTCACCCTTCCAGTTCAACTCGTTCGAGCAGCTGTGGATCAACTTCGTGAACGAGAAGCTTCAGCAGTTCTTCAACCACCACATGTTCGTGCTGGAGCAGGAGGTGAGCCATCTCTCTCTCTCTCTCTCTCTCTCTCTCTCTCTCTCTCTCTCTCCTCGATCTATCTTATCGTTTCCGTCATCTATCTCTCTTACCTTTTCCGTCCTCTATATCACTCTTTCATGCTGATCTCGTTGCAGGAGTACAAGCGCGAGGGCATCCAGTGGGTGTTCATTGACTTCGGACTCGACCTGCAGGCCTGTATCGAGCTGATCGAGAAGCCGCTCGGAATCATCTCCATGCTCGACGAGGAGTGCATTGTGCCCAAGGCCACTGACATGACCCTCGCCCAGAAGCTCGTCGAACAGCACCTCGGAAAGCACCCCAACTTCGAGAAGCCCAAGCCGCCAAAGGGAAAGCAGGCCGAGGCCCACTTTGCCATGCGTCACTACGCCGGAACTGTGCGCTACAACGTGCTCAACTGGCTGGAAAAGAACAAGGACCCCCTCAACGACACTGTCGTGTCGGTGATGAAGCATTCCAAGGGCAACGACCTGCTGGTCGAGATCTGGCAGGACTACACCACCCAGGAGGAGGCCGCCGTGCTCGCCAAGACGTCCGGAGGCGGTGGCAAGAAGAAGGGAAAGTCGGGCTCGTTCATGACCGTGTCGATGATGTACCGCGAGTCGCTGAACAAGCTGATGACCATGCTGCACAAGACCCACCCGCACTTCATCCGCTGCATCATCCCCAACGAGAAGAAGCAGTCGGGAATGATCGACGCCGGACTCGTACTCAACCAGCTCACCTGCAACGGTAAGTATCACACCTTCTCTCTCTCTCTCTCTCTCTCTCTCTTCCTCTTTCTCTTTTCCTCTCTCTTTCTCTTTCCCTCTATTTACTTTTTGTCATATTTGAACAATCATTAAATTTGTGTATTTCAGGTGTGCTCGAGGGTATCCGTATTTGCCGCAAGGGATTCCCCAACCGCACTGCGCACCCGGACTTTGTGCAGCGCTACGCCATTCTCGCCGCTGACGCCGCCAAGAAGGCGGGCAAGGAGCAGAAGGACCAGGCTGAGGCCATCATGCTGCAGCTCGTCAAGGAGAAGAAGCTCACCGAGGAGAACTACCGTGTGGGACATACCAAGGTCTTCTTCAAGGCTGGAATCGTCGCCCACATCGAGGACTTGCGTGACGAGAAGATCAGCGAGATGATCACCGGATTCCAGGCGCGCATTCGCTTCTACCAGATCCAGTTTGACTATGTGGCGCGTAAGAAGCAGGCTCACGCCTACGTCATCCTCCAGCGCAACATCCGCTCGTGGTGCGTGCTGCGTACCTGGGACTGGTTCCTGCTGTTCGGAAAGCTGCGCCCGCAGCTCAAGTCCGGCAAGCAGGCCGAGGAGATGGCTAAGCTTAAGACCGAGATGGCTGCCCTCGAGGAGGAAGCCGCCAAGGCTGCCGCCGAGAGGAAGGCGGTCGAGGAGCAGCACGCCAAGCTGCAGGCCGAGAAGAACAAGTTGCTCGAGCAGCTCGAGACATCCCAGGGAGGATCGGCCGCCATCGAGGACAGGATGAACAAGCTCAACGCCGGCAAGCAGGAGCTTGAGAAGAACCTCAACGACATCAACGACAAGCTCAGCGAGGCCGAGGACAAGAACTCGGACCTCTCGCGTCAGAAGAAGAAGGCCGAGCAGGAGGTTGACGCGATGAAGAAGAGCATCGACCACGTAAATGCGAACCTCGACAAGTCCCAGGCCGACAAGCTGGCCAAGGAAAACCAGATCCGCTCGCTCCAGGACGAGATGAACTCCCAGGATGAGACTATCGGCCGTCTGAACAAGGAGAAGAAGATGCAGGAGGAGCAGAATAGGCAGCTCTCCGAGGATCTTCAGAACGAGGAGGCCAAGTTTGCCCAGGCAAACCGCCTGAAGCAGAAGCTTGAGCAGAACCTCGATGAGGCTGAGGAATCCGTGGAGCGCGAGAAGCGCATCCGCGCCGAGACCGAGAAGGCTAAGAGGAAGGTTGAGGGAGAGCTGCGCGCAGCCCAGGAGAGCATTGACGAGATGCTCGCTGCCAAGCAGGAGGCTGACGGAAACCTCAAGAAGAAGGAGGCCGACATGCACGCTCTCGGAGTGCGTCTCGAGGACGAGCAGGCTCTTGGAAACCGCTTGCAGAGGCAGTCCAAGGAGAACGCCGCACGCATCATCGAGATCGAGGACGAGCTAGAGAACGAGCGACAGGCGCGCTCCAAGGCCGATAGGGCCCGCGCCGAGCTCCAGCGCGAGCTGGACGACCTGAACGAGCGACTCGACGAACAGAGCTCCGCTTGCGCCACTCACCAGGAGCTGAACAAGAAGAAGGAGGCCGAAGTGGCCAAGATCCGCCGCGAGCTCGAGGAGCGCAACATGGGACACGAGGACCAGCTTGCCTCGCTCCGCAAGAAGAACAACGACCACATCGCAGACCTTACCAGCCAGCTCGACTCGCTGCAGAAGCACAAGCTGCGCGTGGAGAAGGAGAAGGCCGTCCTTCAAAAGGACCTCGACGACATCAACGTGCAGGTCGACCAGGAGAGCAAGGCCCGCGCCGAGCAAGAGCGCCTCACCAAGCAGTACGAGGTGCAGGTGGCTGAGCTGCAGCAGAAGACCGACGAGCAGTCTCGCCAGATCTCCGAGTACACCTCGTCCAAGGGACGCCTCTCCAACGAGAACGGAGACCTGACCCGCCAGGTGGAGGAGCTCGAGATCCAGCTCGCCAACCTCAACCGCACCAACGCCAACCTGTCTTCCCAGATGGTGGAGACTAAGAAGTCTGCCGAGGAGGAGGCGCGCGACCGCCACGAGTACAACGCCACCTGCAAGAACCTCGAGCACGAGCTGGAGCTAGTCCAGGAGCAGCTCGAGGAGGAGATCGAAGGCAAGAGCGACATTCTTCGTCAGCTCTCCAAGATAAACTCCGAGATCAGCCAGTGGAAGGCCAAGTACGAGGGAGAGGGACTCGTTGGACCCGATGAGGTCGACGAGGCCAAGCGCAAGCAGTACGCTCGCACTATGGATCTCCAGGAGGCGCTGTCCGCTGCCAACAACAAGATCGCCATGCTCGAGAAGGCTCGCACCCGTCTCATGCAGGACACCGAGGACGCGCGCTCTGACGTCGACCGCCACCTCACCGTCATCGCCTCGCTCGAGAAGAAGCAGAAGGCGTTCGACAAGATCGTCGAGGACTGGAAGAAGAAGGTCGATGAGATCCAGCGCGAGATCGATGCCACCACCCGCGACGCTCGCAACCAGAGCACCGAGGTGTTCAAGCTCCGCTCAGCTATGGACGCTCTCACCGACCAGATCGAGCATCTGCGTCGTGAGAACAAGCAGTTCGGACAGGACATGCGTGATATCAACGAGCAGATCAGCCAGGGAGGCCGCACCTACGCCGACGTGCACAAGCAGGTGAAGCGTCTCGAGAACGAGAAGGAGGAGCTGCAGCACGCTCTTGATGAGGCTGAGGCGGCGCTTGAGGCCGAGGAGTCGAAGGTGCTGCGCGCTCAGGTCGAGGTGCAGCAGATCCGCTCCGAGATCGAGAAGCGCATCCAGGAGAAGGAGGAGGAGTTTGAGAACACCCGCAAGAACCACCAGCGTGCGGTCGAGTCGATCCAGGCGTCGCTCGAGACCGAGGCCAAGTCGAAGGCTGAGCTGCTGCGCGTGAAGAAGCAGCTCGAGTCCGACATCAACCAGCTCGAGATCGCCCTCGACCACGCCAACAAGGCCAACGTCGACGCGCAGAAGAACATGAAGAGGCTGATCGACCAGGTGAAGGAGCTGCAGCAGCAGTGCGACGACGAGCAGCGCCGTCGCGAGGAGATCCGCGAGAACTACCTGGCCACCGAGAAGCGCCTCGCTGTCGCTCTCTCCGAGCACGAGGACCTCCTCCACCGCATCGAGGGAGCCGAGAGGGTACGTGCTCATTTTGTACATGATATAAAACATCATTCATGATTATGTTTTCAGCAGCGCAAGGGCTTCGAGATCGAGGCTGGAGACCTGAAGTCGCAGAACAACGAGCTGGTCGCCGCTAACGCCGCCCTCACCGCTCACAAGAGGAAGATCGAGAACGACGTGACCATCGCCAAGAACGAGCTGGAGGAGACGCTGACGGAGCTGAAGGCGTCGGAGGACAGGTCGAGGAAGGCTATGCAGGACGCGGAGCGCCTGGCCGAGGAGGTCAAGCAGGAGCAGGAGCACTCCGCTCACCTCGACCGCCACAGGTACGCGCATTGCACGCACTAATCAAATTGTCACTTTTCACTTCGATTTTCAAACAAACTTTTTTCTTCATTGCCACATCTTTTTTCAAACATCACTCAAATAACCGTCAACAAGAATAAGTCGCGGGAGATTCTAATTGTCGTTAAATGTATCAAACATACCAACGACCACATCGTTTTGTGCGCACTTCGCGCATGCCACCCACACACTGTTACACAGCGTACAGCGATCAGTGAACCTGCGCTTTGCCCCCCCCCCCTTCCAATGAGCACTGTTGCGCGCTCTCGAGTCCACCTTTCTGTTTGCGCACACCGAGATCCCACACACTCAGATCCTCAAAATCCAGTACGAGAGAGAATGCGTTGATTAAACACAAAAAGCGAGAATGGCATTGCACGCGTGAGGGAATTCCATTATTGATTTTCGCGATATGTTTCAGCAATTGGTAATAGTCACAAACAAGTGAGATAAAACAATTATTCGTATGGCAAATGTGTTTATAAATTGGTTTTCAGGAAGGGACTGGAGTCTGCGGCCAAGGAGCTGCAGGCCAAGATGGAGGATGCCGAGCAGGCTGCCATCAAGTGTTAGTTGCGCATAGTCCTGTCTGATTGTCTCCTTCTCACTCTCACTCTCTTCAGGCGGCCAGAAAGCGCTTGCCAAGGTGGAGGAGCGCATCCGTGTCATCGACGCCGACCTGCATTCAGAGCAGCGCCGCCACCAGGAGTCCATCAAGGGAGTGTCCAGGCAGGAGCGCCGCGTCCGCGAGCTCCAGTTCCAGGTAAAACAAGCTGTTGATTTAAAATTAATTTATGTAAAGAATAAAACTTGATCCAGTAATAATAGTTTTCGAATTCGGTATTCAACGTACATATTTCTGTTAAAACGTATTTTTTGATACTTGCAATATATTTCAGAACACAACCAAAACGTTTTTTTTTTCAGGTTGAGGAGGACAAGAAGTCGTTCGACCGCCTGCAGGAGCTGGTTGAGAAGCTGCAGCAGAAGATCCGCGTGCAGAAGAGGCAGATCGAGGAGGCTGTGAGTGCTCTCCTCCCTTTTTCTTCTCCCTCGCTCCATTTCTTTCTCTCCTTCCTTTATCTTCCTCTCTTTTCCTTGCTCTCTTCACCCACCCCTTACAGGAGGAGGTCGCGTCTGCGAACCTGTCCAAGTTCCGTCAGATTCAACTGGCTCTCGAGAACGCCGAGGAGCGTGCTGATGTGGCTGAGAACAGCCTTGTCCGCATGCGCACTCAGAAGCGCGTCGTCCCCGCCAGCCACGACAACTAGGCGGTTCCCCGCCTTGCGGTGTCCATTGGTCCCTTTGCCCCGCGCCCCGGAACCATTGGTCCCCCTATTGCTGTGTGCCCCTCTCGTTTCGTGTAGCGGGGCGGTCCTCCGATGCCAGATGACCCCTATCCATATTCCCCGGGTGTGAGTGTGTCTGTGTGCGAGGGAGTCGCCTGTCGGTCGGTCGAGTCTCCTCCCACTCCCATACTCCACCCACTATCTCAGTCAATGGTTTCCGGGGGACGCCCCTTGTATTTTAATTGTCATCACACAAATAAAACCCGATTACTTATCGCGGTCGTATTATAGGAGCTATAGGCAAGATTAAATTTGGTTTTCGTTAATTGAACAGTGAGTGTTGATTGGATCAAGTTTATCGTGAAACATGAACTGAATCAATGATACTGATCGGGATAGCAGTGTCTGAGTGCCTCTTGGTGAATCTGCTGGTGATTGTGCACCGAAGAGGCGTTGTACACCTTAATATACAATCGTAGTTGATGGCCCTAAAAAAATCAAACTTTTACGAAAACAGAAACTCACAATATCATACACCCAGTCAGTCACTCCTGCCATTTTCACAGCTATATTCTCGGAGTGATCGATGCAGTGTCCAGTTGTGCATTCGTAGATACCATTGTCATACATCGGTTTCAGATCCGGCAGCTCCTGAATTGGTCATTTCTACGCGTTTCAAAAATGTCAACACACACGTTCTTATATACTCATGTTTCTGCGTGGAGCGTGGATACTATTGGATGCGTCGTCTCACCATTATCGGTCTCTTGAACTCATCGATGCATGTAGTGAGTATGCCTGCGAGAATGGGCCGACCTCTCGAGTGACAAATTACTGGACTGCCCAAATCGCCCTGCAAGATAGAAATATATATGTTATGAACATAATATTTCGCAAATGAAAAGCAAGACTTTCATCTCTTCCTGGCTACTCACATAGCAATACTTAGTCTTCTCCGTTCGGTAGTGAAGCTTGATAGTATCGTTCTGGTCGGCAATCGAGATGACACTCGCTCTGTTGAGTGCGTGCTGGTAGTGTTCTGAACAGACACCGATTGAACACAGTCCCCCTCCCTCTCCCTCACTCTTCATCACTCCCAGACTGACGGCCGCGCACCGCTGTTTCACCACGTTGCCAGTGAGTGGCAGGAATTCATGCCACACAATCTTATGAGTTGAATAGGTGGTACAATAATGACAACTGTCTCACTCTTGCACTGTCTCCTTTCCACTCGCACACTGGCACCGCGTTCTTGATTCCAATCAACATCAGGTCGAGGGTAGGGTGTCTGAAGACAATAAATATGTACTTACGCCTCAAAAACCATTATCATCATATTCCTACTAGCACAGCTGAGTGAACATTACCTCCTCAACTCCACTCCTTCTCCTGGTTGGACAGTGAACTGTCCCGGATAGACAGAGTCACGGTGGTAGCGATTCAGAACCAAGTGCCACGATTTCACTCTGAATGGGAAGTCACTATGGCATCACTGTACTTGATCAATTGAATTGAGCGTACTTCTTCTTTTTCAACTCCATGAAATTGTAGCAGTCCTCGGCGGTAATGATCTGAATATGATGAAATGTAATGAAAGAGAGGGGCGTGAGTGAGAGAGAGAGAGAGAGAAAGAGAAAGAGAGAGTGAGAGAGAGGAGAGAGAGAGAAAGAGAGAGTGAGAGAGAGGAGAGAGAGAAAGAGAGAGAAAGAGAGAGTGAGAGTGAGAGAGAGGAGAGAGAGAAAGAGAGAGAAAGAGAGAGTGAGAGAGAGGAGAGAGAGAGAGAGAGAGAAAGAGAGAGTGAGAGAGAGGAGAGAGAGAAAGAGAGAGAAAGAGAGAGTGAGAGAGAGGAGAGAGAGAGAGAGAAAGAGAGAGTGAGAGAGAGAGGTATGTACCCAATATGGTGTGAGCAGCACTCCTCCACACAGATGGTTGTTGTCTTGATCAGCGATCGACACAAACCAAGGCGCTTTTCCTATATTCAATCTTTAAACAAATAAAAAATCAAATGACAAATACCAACTGCGACGTTGCTCCCGTCGATTATTCCATGAACATGATATAGCAATGAGAATTCGATGAACAAAAGTAAAAGTAGGCGCCGCATGACAAATTTTGTACAGTACACTAGTGTGTGTGATGTGATGGAAACTCGAAGATGATGTGTTTTACATAACATAGTGGCAGTTTCGTATAGCGACAAAGCCTGATGGACTATCAATGAGACTGTGAAAACACGTTTATGCCAATTCTTATCGATCTATTGACCTTATTCAACGCGGACATAATCGGATAATAAAAAGAACTGGAAAAGAGGATGACATGGCCAAAATGCAACGCGTTTTTCATACACCTATCTGTGCAATTATCATAAGTTTTGATGCAACTCGAAATCTATCAGTATTTGGCTGGAGCTTTACAAATGAACGACCAAGATCGATCACAGTTGTACGTCAGCCACGTCCATTCCTTATTCGAATCAGAGTACATCGTCTGAAAACACGGTCACAACACGACATATCAAACTGTGTGCCAATTAAAGTGAAAATCCCAATTAAAAGTGAGAAGATATGTTTAAACGAAGAATGACAAAAGAGAAATTGACATTGACATCATTGTGGCGTACCGAAACACAGTCCGATCCGTATTCAGAAATGGTGATGTCATATGGTTGATAGTCGAGGGTAGATCTGTCGCTCCACGAGTAATCATCATTCTCTTTCCGAAGACCAATCCAAGTGACTGTGAAATCTGCACCCGGCCATGTGATTGTGATCACTCCTGAAATATCGGTTTCCACAGCTCTGGATGAAAAACGTCTACCTTGGACGAAGTGTAGTTCGTTCTTTGAGTGAATCGAGGCTAGGGTGCCTCCTGGTGCCATCTCTCCACACCACTTGTCTGCTCCATGAAACGTGAACTTTTCAGGAAAACGGTTGGTCCGATACCACGCAGTCTAAGTCGAAGATGGTTTGTTATATATACTCACACTCAGTTGACGTTAGATTATACCTTATAGCAGCTTTGACTGCCAGTGAAGTAGTACCATCCGGTTGGGCACGGCGCTGGCTGAACAGTTATCATAGTGCATGCTTTCAAACATGATTTTTTGTGGTATACGTTGGAACGTCGTTCACTACTCAAGTTGATGATTACAAGTAACTCGTGAAGCTTGTTTACTTACTCGCTCAGTGATTGTAGGAGGCGGAATGGTTGCGGGTGGAGGCGGAGGCTCTGTCGGAGCTTCCCCTAAACCAATCTCTCATTCATCGCTGGCTCATCGCATACCACAACATATTCCTCACTCACCCCAGATGCTTTTCACTTGATCGCGCACATGTTCCGTGATGTACATTGGGCCGCGCTGAATGCTGCTATATGATATATGTAATAGTGAAATGTATGTATTGTTAAATCCCCTACTTATACCGATTGCTACTGTTTCGTTTTCCGAATGTAAAAAAGTGTGTTGTGTGTGTGTGAAAAGAGTTTTTTTTTTGCGTTGTGGATATCACCTGCACGACTGGGAACATGATGCTGGATGGATCGTTGTCGTGCCGAAGCCCCAGCGAGTGTCCCAGTTCGTGAATCAACACCGCTGTCAGCGATACTGAAAGGAATGCAGACGTTGTTGTTAGTATAACATCACTCACTTTTTTCCTGCGTGCTGTGCAACATATCGAAGTGCATCGGCTTGTTTATGTTCATGTGTACACTTTGACCGGAGCGTTTCTGAAACGATCTTTGTATCTTTCTCTCTTGTTCTTGCTATGTACTTTATATCTATGTATCTTGTCTTTCATTCCCCTTCTGTTTCCCTCTCTGTAATGTCACAAAATTTTAAATTAATGTTATCAGTTCAAATCCTATTCACCTCATCGTCTATTCGACCATCAATGAGCACTGGAAGGGTAGCATGAGCGAGATCGTTTTTGCCAAACGAATGATCTTCGTCATTCAAATAGTGGATTGTTGCCTGAAAGGTGTTTTAATGTTATGTTTATTTTGCAATCCCAATGTTATGGTCGTCGTGTTATGCATACTTAAATATAAATTCTGAGACAATTTTTATCAGTCGCATTTTGCAGATTCTAACACGTGCATGATGCTAAATTGTAAAAAATAAAATACCAACAGGCGCTGCTGCGACTGTTGCAATGATTGAAGAATCCATCCACGCTAAAAGTCAATGAAGTTTTTCAAAGACCGATACTGTACTATGTGCACAAAAATAATGTTCGACCTACCTAAAGTTTGCATATCGAATTTTCTTCAGGTAGTTCACAATCCTATGGATGAGTGCCTCATCTACATGCCGATTGACTGGAGGTATGGGTGTACGCGAAACCCCGCCTAATCAGCTATGACTAGGCAAGGGCATGAAGGTAGGGATCTATTGTGTATTGTGCTACCCTCATTTCGAGTCGATTGCGACAGCCGGATGGCATGAGATATGAGATCGAATGAGCCGCGGAGTCAAAATTTTCACACGCACTCTCCTTCCCTTCTCTCTCTCTTTATCTCTCTATCTCTATCTCTCTATCTCTCTCTCTCTCGCTCTCTCTCTCTCTCTCTTTCTCTCTCTCTCTCTCTCTTTCTCTCTCTCTCTGTCTAGATTTTTGTGCAATTGATAAGGTCGCAAGAAGAGTGAAATTGGTCCCACAACGACGGGACTGAGAAATATTCGCGAGGGGCACGCTAGTGTTTCGCATTGGTGTGCTGACTCTTACTTTTAACAAGTTTAGTACTTATGGAGCCTTTTAGTAAACTATAACCTTCCACGATATGAGAATGTCTGCTTCTCCTTCAGTTTCCCTGAACACTATCCCAGTGGCTTTTGTCCAGTAATCAGTAGCTGATCTCGCAGCGCGGCTTAGGTCGTGAGTTGTCACTCTATAATTGAGTTTGAGAGACTGCGATGTACAAAAAAGGAGTACTAACTTGTATGTGATGTGCTTGATTGTAGATGTGCGTGGTGAGTGACGTCGGTGTCTGAAGACCTGGATGTCTCTCACACCACATCTGTCTTTCCCCATAATCTCCTTTGTAGCATCATCCAACATCCCTGTTTCAGGGAGACCCATCATGGACTGCAATAATAATCACTCTATGCTCTCTCCGCCACGTCTATACCTGCAGTTTTCGTAAAGACGATGAGATATCCATTGCTGATAAGACCTAAACATGCATTTTTGTAGAGTAAGTTAGTATGTAACATTGTTTGACTGACGACTTGAAGAAGACAACATTTCAACTTGTGACTAACTGTTTTATCAGCATCTTCGTTGACGCTTTTGCTTTCCAAATAACCATAACGTTGAAGGTAGTGAACCTGAAAGTATGTTTCTTCTCATCACACAACACACTTACTGGATCTAATGCGTTGTTGCCGAAAACAAGAATTGAAATCAATAAGACTTCACGCATTGAAGATGAAGTGGTCACCGAATTCAATACACAGTATTTTCAAAGCATGCTCTCATATTTTATATCGCGCAGTGTTTGATGAAGAGATTAACCTACATGGTTGACTTCAGTGTCCAGCGTCTAGGTCTTACTTCAACAACGATAACATTATCAGAAGAGGATATTCAACACTCTTGTTTATGTGTGTACCCAATGAACTGATTCCATGAACAGTCTAGTTTTTTAAATGGAAAACATGTCTGTTGATAAGCGTAAGTGTCAACACAAACTTTTGGTGTCTTCCCTGGTACTCACTAACACTATATTTGTACACTTTTTTTCTTGTTTGAATGTCTAGTTATGCAATGTTCTTAAAGAAGAACTCCGGGGAAAGAGTAAGCTGTGCTCGTTAAGGTCAAAGATATGAGCTTTCAATTTTTTGGCGCGAAAACGGGTGAACGAGAAGTAATCGATAGAAATCAACAAAAAACACGAGACTGATCGGCCGTTTGAACCGACGAAAGTGGGCGGAGCTACAGTTACGAGCTGAGGCCGCCCGTAGTTGAATAATATAAATATTGTCACCCGGAATCGGACTGAATAATTCCAAATGCTTTTCTTTCTCTTAAGTTTTGTTTTTCTCTTATAAAAACAATCTCATAATAGGAATAGCGGCTTATGATTTCCCCTGATCCCCCCGTACTCGATTTTCCCCCGGAGTTCTAATTTAATCATTATTTCCATGTGTGCATTATACAAACCCAAAAAAGTTGTTCAGGTTCACCTTGAAATTCTAATACGGTACCTGATCGCTACAGTATTAGTACAGATGAGTACGAAGGGATATAGTGTCTACGGTAGATGAGCCACGGTCTATCACTCGCTCGTGTGGGAGCCGTCGCGGCAACGAACTCGCGGATTGGAATCGTGTCCACGCGTGAAATGCGAGCTCACTCGGTATTGTGATGATAGGTGAAACTGACTTGTGTTTTTTTT
Source organism: Rhabditoides inermis (assembly GCA_963966185.1). Lineage (NCBI taxonomy): Eukaryota > Metazoa > Nematoda > Chromadorea > Rhabditida > Rhabditidae > Rhabditoides > Rhabditoides inermis. The sequence goes on from CAWZYM010000302.1 coordinate 831,799, forward strand.
GGTCTCAATCCGCATTTTCGAAACTGTCAATGCTATTCCCGACCCGATTCTATTCTAAAGTCAAACCGTCTTCTGCGAATACATATTATTACACTATTCTATAACTCTATAACATCGCATTGTAACTTTTTGTTAATTTTTTATTTCACCTCTTTTCTAGTCTAGATCTATCAGTGTTCCTTCTTGATCTATCGTATGATAAGAAATCGATAAGCGCACTGCGGGTCAGGGATGATAAGCGTGCGTGTTGCGGCCTGCAAGCCTGTGCTGGCATGTCGGAAGTGCGGCGGCGGCCCGTCAAACAACTCGTATTCGAGGATAGCTTCACGCAAGGTGAGTGTCTCGATTGGAATGCTCAGTCCACTTCCCACCCACACATTCAGAGCCTCGTCTCGTTCGCCCCACCCGAACCTCCTATGCCACTCACCTGCTGACAAACACACACTGGACGGTCATTGGTGGGTGACTGAATGAGGTTTTGTGTTTCATATATCCATTCTAGCTGTCCTTATCCTTCTTCTCCCTTCTCTCATCCACTTCGCTCACCTCAGTCTTCCAGAGCCACAGTCGCCGAACGAAGGTAAGTATCGTACGTTTCAAAGTCATTTAAAATGAAATTGGAATTGTAATGAAGAAGCTGAGTTCAGCTGTTGTCGGTATAATGTTCATGTCTCTACGTGAACTTGCAGCTGGTACTCGTTTCTCCGAGGTGCGCGCAGTGCGCCTTCTGCGTGAGTGGTCGGACATCGGAGCGAAGCCGAGTGGCAGCGAGAACAACTGGAGGACTGCCGCCAGCATCAAGCAGGCAGTCCAGTCAGTCCCACATCTCTTGTTCTGGAGCAGTTTACATAGTCGATCCCACCTGTTGCAGTGCGATCGCCTCTCGTGCCCTGTCCTCAGTGCGTGTGGAGGTGGATTCGCAGCAGTCGAGTGGATGCTTCGACATACCCCCATTCGACACCGAGGCATTCACAGTGTGCTACAGGAATGTGAGCCGCTCATATTTTTGTTTACGCTTCACTTTTTTTAATAACTTTATTGGAAGGTGGTTGAGATAATGCTTCACTAGTACGATAATTCAGAAATCTTTCGAAATAGTTTTAGTGCATTTGCAATGCTCTAAGAATTGTGTAATGCTTTTTTTTGTTTTCTTATTTTGTTATGCTCTAATAAGTCTTTCCAAATAATTTATGTGAAAAGTTACAACTGGATGTGGTTGTGTGTAGGTGTCGAACATCATCGTGCGCATCGGTCGTTCGTCGTCCCCTCCCGAGACCCGGTCGGCAGTCCTCCTCAACTGCCACTTCGACAGCTGGCCGACAAGCGATGGCGAGTCGCCAAACAACAACGGTTCTTTACTGGTTCATGTCACTAGGTTGCGCTAATTGAAGCCTTAAAATATGATACGATGGTTTCAACCCTCTGTTATATCAAAAATTGTAAAAAGATATACCAAATATGTACCAAATGCATTAATCCTTTAACGAACCTGTTAAGTAATTGTCTGATCATTTGCGCAGTCTTCAATGTCGCTTTGTTCTCAATACATACATAACTCTCACTTACATGAAACTAGATGTTTTCAGTTCGTTGTCACGTCAAATGTGATAGAAGTAGTGAAATAGTGCATAATTGAGTGGTTCTTACTTGCAGGGGGTTCGGATGACCTGGTGTCGTGTGCCATAATGGCAGAGCTCATGGAACTATTGGTGAGAGAGTAGTTCGCATCTGATATGCTCGGCTGTTTGAGGTGCACGACCCGTCCTATCTCGAGAACGACGTGGTACTGCTGTTCAACGGAGCGGAAGAGAGCGAACTGCAGGTACGCATGTATCTTAGTCCTCCTTTTTTAATGTACTGGATACGTTTCAATACATGCGTGTTCAGGAAAAGAAATGAATAAGCTTTACTCATTGATGTACTAACACAGGCTTCGCACGGTTTCATCACGCAGCACCCGTGGCGGCGCACCATCAAAGCATTCATGAATCTCGAGGCGAGCGGATCCGGCGGCAGGGAACTCCTCTTCCAGGTCACACACCCAGCAAACACGTCGCATAACAGGAAAAAAAACGTTCACCTACCGTGCTCTATAGTAGTTCTACCTACAGTAGTTAATAGGTGTACACATACACCGTTTTTCTACAGTAACTACAAAACTGTTGGTGTTCCATGCGTGTGGTTCAGGCAGGTCCATCGAACCAATGGCTGCTTCGAACGTACGTCGACAACGCTGTCCATCCACATTGCAGGTACAATACAACACATCTAATCGCACTTTTATAACTATCCCCACCATATACACCAACCATAGATCGTAACTCGGCATCTCGCGGAAGATTTGAATTGCCGATTCGTCATGCACTGCGCGTATCTGAAATACGACTTCGTATCAGTCGAAATAGAATGACGAACCTCAACCTATGTCCGCCTGTCTCCATGGTGCAATAGGCATGTCGTGCGGTGGCTTTCTTCTCATCCACGCTATCTCCTGTGAGACACAGCACAGCCACTGCAGCCGCACACACAACCGCCAGAAACAGGCGCATACATGTATTATGAACAGTCAGCGCATATTCAATCAATCAATCAATCAATCGTTTATCCGGAATCGTTATATCTGAATATGACAACACAATCATCATGATATGAAGCATACAGTAGTGCCTAAGATGCTAGATACATAATAAGCTAACGCCGGGGAAAGACAGGTAGGCTGACGGGGTTAGTGGTGGAAGACGATACTTGATCGATAATCATTCCTGGACCATTAGAGTACCATTCTTGACGTGTAGAGCTCCGGGTTTTCCTTTGCTTCTATGCCAACTAGTATCTCCTCGCGCCATAGCTGCTTCCACATGAGGATACTTCCCGCCGCCTCACTGGTTTCTCGGGAAGGATTCTTGTCGATGACCGAACATTCGGCGGCGGCGGGGCAAAATGAGGACCCGACCGCACGCCGCGGGGAAAAGAAGAAGAATTATGCCGTCAGCGCATATTGCGAGCAATATCGATGACGGCATAATGAATCGACACGCGTTTCGAAAGTGCATTTATCATGGTCTGTCCATTTCATATTTGATCGAAGTCAGTGAAGGGAGTGAATCGCATGCATTTGCGATAATCGAAGCCGATTCGGCCGGCACAGTCGCTGCTGCGGGGACTCTGGAATGACGATATAGAGAGTGGAAGAGATATGTAGATAGAAAGAGCGAGAAGAAGAGGGTGAGGGAGACTGAAAGAGCTTATACACAACTCACAAGTATTGGTGCAAGCAGGGGCGGCTGTGGAGCAACTGCCACCATTGAGACGAGCAGAATCAGAAACGAGAATAGAAAACGCATTTTTCCGTTCCCACTACTTTGTTAGACCTTTTTATACCGGATCATCAAATGAGTTTCGTTGAAAAAAACAGCGCTGACATGCCTAACTGCTCTGAATCATAGGTCATTGGTGACTAAAGCGCGCCGAAAAAAAATATCACGTGTTCAATGAGAGTGAATGGAAACGGTTGCTGACATGAGCCAATGCTGGAACAAATGTTTCGGCACATTAATCCCAAAATCGTGCAAGAATTGAGTTATGAAACGATTACAGTGTACTTGGTCAAGAAGTGTTCCAGTCCGGAGTATATCCTGGAGACACGGACTTCCGGATATTCCGAGATCATGGAAGGATACCAGGTACAGAGATAGATAGAGAGACGTACATATAGAGAAAAGAGGGAGAGAGAAGAAAGAGAGAGGGGAGAGGAGAGAGAGAGAGGGTTGCAGGTCTGGACCTGGCGTTCGTGCAGAATGGCTACTGGTGGCACACGGAGTTCGACCAGGCGAGGAGGATCACTCCAGGCAGTGTCCAGAGAGCAGGTGCGTATAATTTCAGTGTCATTTGTTGTATGCATATTGCATATACACATTTGCATGCACGTGTGCGGCATACCCACCACAATACGCTACTACCACGACACAGTATTATTATATGGACCCTGTTTGTAGGCGAGAACGTGTACTCCACCCTCCGAGCCCTCCTCCGATCGCCATACCTCGACAATCCGGGACACTTCCACGATGAGAAATACGTGTTCTTCGATTTCATGGGTGAGCGAAAAAATAAACATGACACTAAATCAGGTTTTGAACAGAAATGATAATGGAATAATCCAAGTATAATTTTCGATTTGTTGAGGTTTGTTCGTGGTTGTGTATCGCATGCTGTACGCGGATGTCCTCTCAGGGATCGTGGTACTCGCACTCGTATACAGGACTGTGCGGACTGGTACGTGGCCTCTGAATTTGAGTGGAGTCCGTTCTCGTTCCAGTCACCCTCTCCCACTTTCCCTCCTCCCTTCTGCTCTGTGCCGTCTCACTCGCCGCTCCTCTGCTACTGCACATTGGAATAGTGAAACTGATGAGGTGAGTGTTATTAGAAACCCGAAAGAACTGCATCACAACAACTGACTACATACTACATAGAACCACATACTCAAAAAAGAGATGTAATCAGGGGATGAAAGACAACATGAATAGATTTTCAGTCATGTAGCTGTGATGTCGTGGTACTCGAACTATCTGTTCGCCAAGTATGTGTACGGTCTGCCTTCTGTGGCGGTAGCTGTACTTATCCACTGTACCCTACTGGGGGTGAAGGAAGAGAAGAGAAAGGCGGTGAGACCATTCTTGAAACAGTACACATGCAGTTCATCTGTTCAGTTTTCCCGCCTGCACACCTCTCTCATCTCCCTTCTTCTCGCTGTTCTCATAGCATTTGTTGCGTACAAGAGGTGAGACCCTCTGTTTTACTTGATTCCCAATGCATCCGATGTCAGAGTGGCTTCCGGCTATCTTCTCTCGCTTCTCGCCCTGCCTGTATTCACTCCCACTGTCGCCAGATTGTTCAAGGGAACGTTTGGTGAGGATTTGTGTATTTAGTTTTAGACTTTTTGAAAGAACATACGATTTTGATTTCAATGTTTGATAAGTTTCACGCAATCGATATCATGTGAAACTCATAAACTTATCCAATTTTCCTACGGTCCCATAGTTTGTTCGCAGACCCATCAACCTCCTTCACTCTCTCCTATCTTCTGCTCTCTCTACCCGGAATGACCATGCTGCTATACACACTGGAGATGGTACGTGGGGGGGGTCAATGGACTGATCATCCGAACGCATCTCAGATTCTCTCTATCTTTGTTCCAATTATGGGCCGGAACAGCAGTAATCCAGAGGTGAGAAATAGTTTCTAATAGCTGTTACAAGTAATCATATCAGGTTATCATCGGCCTGTTCGTCTTTGTCTCCTACTACGTCGTCTATCTCACACTGGTCAGTTGGAAACGAAATTTTTTTTTAGTGTTGATTAGAGTAACACAAATCGTATGCATGTTTTCACCACCGTAAAATCACCATTTGTACCATTCATAAATGTGTATTGTTTGTAATATTCCTCTCGTTACTCTGCCAGCGCGCGGTCGCGTGCCTTTCCTGTTATTCCCCCGACCCCTGAACAATGCTGTGCGGTCTTCCTACAAGAGGTCCCACAAGGTCCCATATCGGTAGGGGGTGGTAGGAGGAGGGGGCGGGGTGGTGGGATGGGGGCGGGACCACCAAGTGGGTACTGTAGGAGTAGTAGGGGGGTTTTTGGCGTGGCGTCTCATTTTGGCGGGAAAAAAACGCGGGAAATTTGAAATTGATTTTTAGTTTTCACTAAATATCTAAATAATGAGACAGTTTTGAGTATGAAAACCATATATTTTCTGAAAGCTTGTTTTCTACCGAATTCAACGAAGCAAAAATCACACCCGGAAAGCTATATATTTATGAAATATTCAACAAAAACCGAACATATGAAACCGCGCGCGATAAAACAACAATATGTACAAAGAGAGTAAGATATAATCCACGAAATAATCAACAATATCAAGTATCTACCGAGTGAACTTTTTCTGATGCCGAGAGGTTGCTTTCAAGAAGTCGTAGACGTACTTGCGGTTGAGCTTCTGGGCGAGTGCGTGCAGATGTCCTGTGATATCAATGTTAGGAAGTTACTATTAGGAAGTTACAGTGTTACTAAAGAAAAAACGCGACTAACCTTGATTGTCTTGAACTGAGGGCCGTTGGGATATCCGCAGATGTGCTTCTGAATGAGGTGGGGAGAGTCGTGGGCGACGTGGGCGAGTGGAGTCTTGGCAGAGTCGACCTGACACGTGAACGCCGTCGGAACCACGACCGAGTCGTCCTTCTCCTTTGCGCGCTGAACAATTACATCAACATGGATTGACTGAAAACAGTCACTTACCTGTGCCTTCCCCACAACAGCATGACAGGCCCTCGGGCAATACCAGAGGAAACGAAGCGATAGACGTTTCTGAGTCATGCACTCACCAATATCACTGTAATTAGATGTTCAGAGTATGTTACTCTAGGCAAATAACGCTACTCAAATTACGTGTTCACCGAAAACATTGATGTGATTGATATCATTTAGATTTTTCTCATAATGATAACAAAAGATAGAAAACAAGAAAAACAAATAAGTCCGCTCGACTTGTTGTAACTTTCCGGTTCCAATGATATATCATGTTACATTGTTTCATCGCATTCTTTTTTTCCGGAATTTCTCTGAATTTTATTTTCAAACTTTCAAAATTGTATATCTCATAATATCTAGGAACTATGGCATCTGTTGCATTGTCCGTTGACGCCCGCGCGCCGGTTGTAAACAGCCGCCGCGCGCTCACACCGCGCGCTGTCACTGACCCCGCCCCCTAGGTGGGACCTCTTGTAGTGAATCCCCTCGAAGACGATGACACTCTCGGAGACGTCTCTTCGCGATCGATCGTTGAAGTCCGGTTCTTCCGCAGCCGAGATCGAAACTTTCCCAGAAGCCGCAAGCAGGGGATGACAAGCATTACCAACAACACGTATGCATCCACGGGACCACCGAAACCCGTGTTGTTGGAACTCGCAGTAGGCATTGTATTACTGTATTTTACCGTATCCCGCCGTAATTTACGTAATCGATAATGTGTGCTACCATATTCGAGATAAATATTCTGAATTCTGAATTCTGTTTGTAATAATTGTACTACAGTGTGCCCTGCTGTCTCGCACCTCGCCTGTCACTCTCTCAACTGTCCGCCGCGGCTCTTTTCATCTAGCACTCGCCTGTATCGGTGAGTGGCTATGGCACCTCGGTAACGTACAACTCCCTCTTTCCAGCCTTTGTCGTCGTGACTCTCCTTCGCTCTCCCTCCCCCTACACATACATCGATGAGTATCCTATGGTGAAGAGGACACAGTTCTATGTGAGTCGTTTCACCCCACAAAAAGATGTATATTTCACAATCATGATGTTTTAAAAACAATATTGCAGCACACGAATATGCGTCTGTACGATCAAAACGGGAGTACGGTGACGAGGGAAAGCGGAATGTTTGCCATATCACAAGACTTTAGGGGAGCTGCGGAGGTGAGAGGGAGAGAGAGAGAGAGGGAGAGAGACATGGAGAGGGGAGGGAAGGAGAGGGACAGAGAGGGGAAGGGAGAGAGAGAGAAGGAGAGAGAGAGAAAGAGAGAGAGAGGGAGGGAGCGAGGGAGAGAGATTCTCCCAGATTCCCCTGGCTGCCGGTTTCTCCCCTCACGAGTGTCGTCTGGATCGCCACTTCTGTGAGATCCCCTTCTATTTCCCTACCAGAAACAGGATAAACCAAAAGTGATTTTTAAAAGAAGTGTTTTTGTGCAAAGTCCAGTTTTAATGTTCAGCAATCTTCTGTACAAGAAGCTGGACGAGAGATTTGCTCTCAAGAACCCGACTGCTCTCCGAATCGCGAACAAAGTCATCAATGGCCATCGCATCGTGTACACATTCGACGTCACTGGTAAGTAGATTGAAAATGACGTCATCAACGTTCACATTACTGTTTCAGGCAGCGATCAAATAAGCGTTTTTATCGTACCCACTGATGGATACACTCTAGTGAGCACTGGAGTTGGATCGACGAGAAGTGAGAGAGATAGAGACAGATAGAGAGAGAGAGAGAGATGATTGTTTGAGGTTCGGTGCCGTCCAACTTCCTGTTTCTCTCCGAATCGAACCTGCGGAAGAAGGGCAGCTGGACGTTCACAGTGGAGATCGAGGTGGGATATAAGTTGAGTGCATAGATGACATGATCCCTTCAGTCCACCCAGTCCTCCTCCCCTCCCCCCTCCTCTTCTCCCCTTCTGGTGGGTGCGGCCAGTCACTATCTGCATGGAGAAGACATGAAGAGTCCACAGATCGTCGACATGGAGAGACGACTCACTGAACAGAGGTATGCATCTCTCTCTCTCTCTCTCTCTCTCTCTCTCACTCTCTCTCTCTCTCTCCTACTCTCTCTTTCAGGTCCGCCCATCCCTCTTCTCTCTGGGCGATCACAGCGAGTATGTGGCAAGTGGACATGGTCTGGCGATACTTCTAACTTCTAACATATGCTAAGAATAAATTATTGTTCTATTGTGAAGTTGGTTTCGCGCAGTCAGACTTTTTTCTCGGAATCTTCGGTCTTGATCTCCCGAAACCAGCTGTGGTTAGTGTATGCGGCTTGTATTGATTGGAAAAACCCCAGTACTCAACTACTTATTCATAACCACCTCTTCGAGTAAGTCGAAGAAGAGGCTTCTAACACCTTTGAGTTGTGTTCTCTTTCAATCAAGTACTCACGTACAATGCTCATACCAGTATAGTATCATAACACATCAAACGTTAATGTACATTCTATATTCTGTGTGATTGTCTGAATACAAATGAGTGCAATCTGCCAATAGGAAAGCATTGATTAACTACGAGCAGTCGCAATGTGGCTGGTACTGTTGGCGTTGGTCTGTAGTGCAAGCGCTCTTCTCGGAGGAGAGCACGTGCCTGTAGGTAATGTAACTTTTGATATATTTCATTCATTTTTCGTTTCTCTCTTTCTCTTAATCGTAAACGTTACAGAAGAGTTATAGGTTCTGCGGCTTGGTTCATTTCTTTTTCGGAGGGATATAGCAACGACCCTCTATGTGGAGGGGTAATCATCTCTCCCAATCTCATACTCACTGCCAGTCAGTGTTACAACCGCATCAACCAGAGAGCCAAGTACATGTATCTGAATAGGTATAACAAGTTCAATGTGAGTCAACGTTTGTGTTTATACACATAACAGAGGCACTGCTGACGATTGGTTGTCTAATTTTATAGCATAGTTACTCATTCAGTTATTTCCCGGTCAACTCGAGCTGAAATTCGACCCAATTTACTACTACCGAGATTTTCGTAAGCTTTTTTATTTCCTCCAACTATTTCTGAATGATTTGGCAGATTCGCAATTCATGGTGATCAAACTGGAACGAACTCTGCCTCTCTGCGACTCGGATAACTTCTCCGGACAGGTACATATGAGTACGTGGTCGTGGTTTCCTTTTTTAAATGGTGAATCATAGTTTTCAATATGTCGAAAGATTATGCACTGATGAATGCTTTCAAATTGAATTATACATTGTTCAGGTAGTGTGGATGGAAGCTGTCTACTATCATCCCTACAGACCATTCGATATCATCAACTGTGCCGTCTATGGAATGGGATTGAATGGAGGTGAGAGTGTTGGCACAAGGAGATTGATCACATGATCTGCCAGACCCCAACGACCACTCTCTGAAACGCGTCAAGGTGCAGGACTGGCAATACGACAAGATCGGACTGGGATCGGGGGGACGGGTTTGTAATGTGAGTGTGCTTGTAAAGATAGTTTACATCTGAGATGTAAACTATCAATGATAGTTTACATTTCATTCGGAGTGTATGACCAGTTGTGTGATAGTATATCTGGTCCTGCAGGGTGATCTGGGTGCCCCCGTGGTGTGTTCTGTGGAGGGATTGCCTGTTCTGGCCGGAATCACAGTCTCCCATGAAGACAGCGTCATAGAACTCATCAGTGTGAGTGAACAAACACTTTTGAATTCTTCTTCTTTCAGGATGCCCTGAAAACAACGGGCTGGGGCGCTGGCGGACTGGGAGGAGGACCGGGACTCGACTACTATGCTATGGTAGGCTCTCTCTGGCCTGTCCATTCTAAGCTGATTCAGGCTGTCGAACGCTGTCGCAAACCAAGCTTCCAGCATGCCTATCCACTCAATCATCCATCGAGAGATGAACTGCACAACATCACGCGACAGGTAAGTATGTATGTACATACCATGCGCATGACAATCAAACGTCTCAATGAAACGTATTTCAGATCTTTTCTTCGACGGATGGCGAGTATGACCGTGATTTGTTCCTTGCTGCTCAGAGAAAGTGCTTTCCGGATAGATTCACTGAGGAATAGTTACGTAACAATAAACACGTCACAGTCTGGTTCATGAACATAACAACATAAACAAAACAATGGTGGAGTATTCTTCGAGTATTCTTTTAAGTGTTGGCAAGCTTTGGAAGCACGTTTGAGTACCATTATGACTACGCTACGGCCGTATGTCACCTATTAAAAATTGAGAGAGAATAGGCAGTAGCTCGCAAACGATGCTTGATCACTTTCTCTATGGCGCGTTGCGTGTGAGCGCCATTGTGCCACGAGTTTTAGGCACGTCTACTACGTCTACTGAAATGGAGTTGCAATTGACTGATGTTAAAAAAATCATTACCTCTGCTAGGCATGGCTGAAAACGGTTGGAACAACCATTCCCTGTAGCATTTATTGAAGAAAAATAAACATAAAACGGAAAATGTGCCGTGTGAACTGAGTATCAATAAAAATACGCACAAACAACCTAAAATTACTAGTTCCGCTCTGACCATGAAAACATACGTTGGGCGAACCAAATTTCAAAAGAGTAGATCACAACGAACCCCATTACTGGTACTAGAAAAAAGATTACTGGAGTAAATGTCTGAAAAGTTCTAGTGAAGTGTTTGTCAACAAACGTCTGAAAAAGATGATACCTGAAACACGAGGTAGTAGAAGAACCTCATTTGCATATTCCGAGTCTTCTCACTGATTCCTGGTCTTCGTTTGAGATGAATCGTTGCAATCGCACACATCGACATGAGAAAAATAATCTGAACGAAGAATGATAATGAGCTATGAGAAAGCAGCTTACAACTGATATTATCAATATTGACATGTATCCTATAACAAAATTTATAAACTGATGATTATTTGCAAACAATATGAATGTTGTTTTGAATGTGAGCTCAATGGACAGAATGCATGGATAATTCTAAAAAAGCACTGTTTTCCTCTCTGCACGCAATACTATGTATGTACATTTTCAAGAAAGGTACGTTCTTCTATTTGATCTATACTTAAAAAGTATGAAAATATTATAAATGGAGGACCACATATGAATAGATATTCCTGAAAACGTATTTTAAAATGTCACACTTTGCAGCTTTGCACTAACTGATATGAGAAATTGCTTGAATCGATGGCCGTTCATGTGAAAACTAGAATTCGTGTCGATGAGTTGCATGCTACGAAATGTGATCAAAGCAACTATAGAAGATCCAATGCACAGTATGAACAATATATCGAGCGCCTAGAACACAGATCAGAGATCAAAGCAAAGGGAGCGCAGCATTCTCTCCCCCTCTCTCTCTCTCTCTCTTTCTCTCTCAAAAACTCACAGCTGATATGGCAGCACCCAAGTATGTGAAAGGGAATCCCGAGACAGACACACACAGGAAAGGAAGGAATATCGTCGGTTTTGCTGTGCACAGCACAGTTTCAGAACACAATGAAAACATCTGCAATACAACTTTCATATATTTCATATAATCCTGAAAACGTACTTAAAACGTTTACCTGCAATGAGAATAAATATTTGCGGTATTCTTTCATCGATTGAAGAGATTTATATTGAATAACGTACAGTCCAAACATGTTGACAATTGGACCAATTATAGACAAAACAGTGAATGCATAATGTAATATCTGAAATATTAAATATTTCTCGGTTATCAATAGCACAAACTATCACTTTTGAACTTTCACACATTAACTAATAGTCTTACCTTAACTGCTTCATAGTCAAAGAGTACTTCGATAGTTGTGAAATTAGGTAATTTCATAATCACACACAGTTCACAAAACAAGTTAAACAGAATAAAGCAAATAATATTCCCGTAAACCTCGAAAGGAAAGTATATCAGAGTTCTATAGACTAATTAAACAAGACTATTGCCCAATACTGAACACCTGCAAGCAGTACAGTGGCCGCGCGGATTACTTATTACGAGAGACAATGTGAAATGAAGAGACACGCGCTCTCGTCGTCTGCGCTCTCTCCTTCGGCCACAGGCTTTTGCGCAATAATTCAAATTTCGAAGCGTCAATAGAAAGCTAAATGCGCGAGTACTGTATGACACAATGAATCACAATCATGCGCGTTTTCAGTCAAGTGCACGTAGCGCGAAATGACATGGTGTAAACCCGGCGCGAGTTGCACTCCTCTGCCCCACGTATAGATTGGCTGTGTTTGTTTCGTCGAGATCATACTTCACAGGATCATTTCTGTAGTATGTATTTCGCCATCCTCTTGAAATTGGAGACTCTCCAACCGCGATGAACGGGAAAGGAGCGGGGCGCGAGCGGGAAGAAGCCTAGGCTTGAGGACCGCGGACGAATTTTGGTTGGCCTGCGCCCCGCTCATCTGAGCGGTTTCAATCAGTAACAGACAGCGAATGAATTATTGTATGTTTATTAATGAGATCAGGGAGTATTGTGAGGAGTGGAGTGTGATTACACGAACTGTAGGTCGTGTGACTCTGTGTCGTTGTCTGTGTCTCTACTGTCTGCTCTCTCCCTTCCTGTCCCATTCACGAGCAGACGACGCCGTCTGAAAGTGCTTATATATCGATGGATTAATAAGTTAAATGAATTGTGTTATTCACATATCATGTAGCTTTCCGGAATGCACATTAATGAATACTCAGCGTGTTATGGGCGGAACGTGGGTGAGACAACGTTAAAAAAGGTGTTGGTTGTTGATAGACCTGATAGTGTATCTCATGTGTGCTCCTTAGAAGGAGCCCCGCTTGGCAGCCGGCCAGCTCCCTTTCCAAGTCTTTCACCGTCATCCATCCGTCCTGGTCTGCGTCCAGAGCCTATGCACATAACATAGATAGTCTTTCTTCCTCTCTCCCTCCTTCTACTTATCTCTCCCTCACTCTTTCTCTTTTTTTTCTCTCCCTCCCTCCCTCTCTCCCTCTCTCCCTCTCGCCCTCTCTTCCTCTCGCCCTCTCTCCCTCTCTCAACTCACCATGAACCTCTCTCTGGCTATTTTCCTCACATGCGGTGAGATTCTCTTCTGCACTGGATTCGGCACGGGCGAGCGAGCAGAACCTGTGAGAAATGAGATAGCGAAACATGAATCTTTTCTACCTGGCAGTCCTAATGTGATCGCATTGTCGACCTCGCATCCTCGAGTGGCGCACAGATCGAATATCGACTGGGTATACAGGGTGAAAGACTGCAGCGACACACGGCCCTGAAAATAATAACTTTTCAGACGGTAACCATAATCAACAAACTGCTGAGGCGTACATTGACCGACGTGAAAATGTGCGCCAAACCCCAACAAAAACCAAACTAAAATGGTACGTTTGGATCTGGGCGCATGAGTTGGAATGCGAATGGGGCGATGCCAGTTTGTTCTGCCACATGTGAGCAGGCGGCGGCGGAGGCGGAGGTGAGATCGAACAGACACAGCACAAGGTCCTTCAACCAGAGAACATCACATATCCACACAACACATGGACACCCACCTCGAATGTGATCTCTTTGTGGTTTCGATGCGCGGCGATCGCGTGAAACAGACGATCGGCAAACTCGTAGTCGGATGCCTGAAAAGTATTCAATCGACAAATCAATAATCACTCGCACCTGTGGGAATAGCATCCGGAATACGGCCCTCCAATCTGTCTCGCACATACGACCGTTGCAGCAACGCTAAAGTGTTTCACTAAATATGTACTTCCACGTATATATTAGTAGTACTTTGTAATACTGTTGTAGTACATGTAACAGTACACTGTTTCAGTTAGTGTACTGTTGTAGTACTGTTGTATTTCACTATTAAAGGTAGTGTACCCTCTGATCCTGATTGCATGAGTTGTTGTTACCAGTTTATTGCTCATTGTTTGTTAGTTATAAATCCATAACATGATAGTTGAAATTTTAAAAATTACAATTTGGAAAATATAAAAAAACAAAATTTAAACGTTTGACATTTACCGGAAAATGTAAGAAGTTTTAACCACGCCCGCAAACTTATGTTCACCAACTGCGGTTACATCACCCAACTGACCGGAGTGATTCGTTTGTTTCGCACGCAAAATGCGTTCTAATGGTTTTGTGGTTTGTTTTTGATGTTCAATTCACATTCGAAAATCAAAATAAACTTAGAAAAATGTATATTAACAATATTAAACATATTTGTCAAATTTTCATAAAATCGAAGTTTTCATGTTTCAAATTTTACGTTAAAAGCGTATTTGCAAAAGGTTAAAGATGTTTTCAAGGAATAGTGAATTGACCAATTATGTTTCTAATAATGAGATTGAACAAATAAACAACACAAATTGCAAATTTGAAGTCATGCGTTCAGAGGGAACACTACCTTTAAAAACAACTTTGTTCATGATTTTCTGCTATCTTCTCTCTATGCCTTGGCTATTTCTTCGATTTCTGATCGTTGTTGTGAAGTAAAAGTGATTTGAATAGGGTGATAAATGTGAATGTGCTCGAGGGCATGTGATCTCTCTCGCTTTTTCTTATTTCACGAGAGTAGTTATGCTTTCTGGAAGCAGGCGCGCGATAAGTGTGCAAGCACCGGTGTAATGTCCTCTGCTCGCACGTCACCACCACATGTCTCACCTCACTTTTTAACAACAACAAAAAACAGAATTTACACGGTTTGAATTTGAATAGTGTTTAAGGTTGATCACTGTTCTTTTGAAACATCATACATTTAAAATTTCGAACACAAATCACCTGTTTGAAGTTGCGATAGAGGAACATGAGCCAGCGACGGTCGAAACCTGGGGCAACGTTGACATTGATATGTATACTTAGATCGTTATATAGATTGTGAACATTCTTTTCTTTTGCGATAAAGATGCGGAGATTGCACTCACCTGTGATGTTGGTGAGTTGTGCGAGCGACGGCGGCTGTGTGTTGAATGGATTCGTCAGAAGGTCCTCCACGTCAATCTCCACATCTGAAAAGATGACGTGCTGTCGGAAAACGAAGTTAGTAGTTAATCAAATCTTGCTTTAAAATGAAAACAAATACACACGAAACTCATGGCTCACCTGCTGCGTTTTCAATATTCATCATACTCTGTCGATTTTGGCTGGAAAAGATATCGTAGAAAAAACTTAACGGATAAAAAACAGTGGGTAGGGGATAACAAATAGGGAATGGTTGGCTGTCGCCACGGCTCGCAATCACACGAGAGAGCGGAATGAATGAGGGAGGGCAGAGACGGGGCGAGAGAGTGTGCGGACAGGAGAGGAACAGAGGAGGAAGAGGGAGAGAGTGGGAGAGGAGTAGGAGAGAGTGTGGACAAAGAGAGTGCGCAGAGAGGCGAGAGCGGCTCATTACATGGAATGAGCAACGAAATCGCGAATGACAACTGCGAGAGACGAATAGGAAGGGCTCTTCAAAGTCGAAAACTCCAAAGGGGAAAGCAAAGTATTATAAGGATAGAACAATGGAATATCTTCGATCGCCATAGCAACACTGTATGCGAAGAATGAGTGAAATACAAATATTGAATTAAAAAGGAAAGTAGACAACAAAATAGGAACGAGCAAAACGCGAGTGAGTGTGGGATAAGAAACTGGATATCATTGGATATGGAGCCAGTCTGTTGAGAGACTCGCGCTTATTAAATTGATTCCGAGCGAGTGCGAGAGAGAGAGAGAGAGAGAGAGAGAGAGAGAGAGAGAGAGAAAGAGAGAAAGAGAGAGAGAGAAAGAGAGCGAGGGAGAGGGGAGAGGTATAAGACTTGACTTGATGAGCGAATAAGTTGGAAACACTGCATAGTGATACATTCATTTGGGCTTTGCGAGGAAGAGACGTACATATACATATATTCCCTCTCTATCTGTGCACGCACATTATTGATGCGACTCTCCGTCACAAGCAGAAGAAAAGAGAGAGAGAGAGAGAGAGAGAGAGAGAGAAAAGAAAGAAAGATTGTTAGAAAGAGAGACGTAGGTAACCCAAGACAGCCGGTATAGTGAAACGCGTTGTAAAAAAAAAATCAACAGACCATACCACCCAGTGAAAAAAAAACTAAATAATATCTTAACAAAAAAACTGACCGTCGTCATAGAAGCATAGCCAGTACTGGCATCCGCGAATCGCCCACCACAGTGATCGCAGCAGCTTGTTGCCCTTGGGCGCGCGGCCGAACTGTCTGCGAAGGGAAGACGATTATCAAACATCAATCTATCAAAATTAAAAATATGCAACGAGCTGAACATTGAACGAGAACATTTCCTGATAATTGTATCGATCTGTGCAGTGATAAGTATCATAAATAATACGGCTCATGTGTAGCACTCTGCTATAAAACTACACTTAAGAAACAGAGGCGTTTAGCAGAACCGTGGGGTTTTGAAATTTTCAAATTTCGCGCGCTATCGCGAACGAGAAGAATCGTGATATATTCGCAAAATGATCGAGGAGGATTCGAACCCGCGACTTCGAGATCCATTGCCGCCGCACTAACCAGCTGCGCCACAGAGACAGTTAGATAGCTAGCCGAAAACATCGTTTATAATACCGGCGAGTGCACAACGCAACGCAGCAAACTAGGAATTGTATGTTTCAACTTGTTTTCCGGAAATTAAATCGCACTACACGCTCATCCACAAACACACGAGCTCATTCACCACAAATAATCTCTAGGCAAACTTTATTCAAAACGAGTTATATGTACACAATAACAATAAAAACATTGTAATCGAATAACAAAACAATCCCTCCTTCACCCTGCGAACGCGAGTGGGAGGGTTACGGGCTTCGTCGACATCTGAACAATACAATGTATTCACGCGCAACGCAGTTATCGTACAGTTTATAACACATTATTCCTAACATGTGGAGCTTCGGCAAACAACCCGACACAAAAAATATCATACTCACCATATTGCTCCTTTCTGCGTCCTGCTGACTGGGCCGTTGGTGTGCATATGTCCAACAAGCACAAACTGAAAATGTATTCATAAACGATAACGTCTTTAAACGATATACGTGCTATAATACCACATTACAAAACACTCACTTCACAGTCAAATAATACGTTTCGAAACGTACACGGTCATAGACAATCTTTCAATGAACGCATTGCAATACAATTGTTGCAAAACGACAATTACGGAGGGTTTCTGAACACGTGATAAGATTAAAACATACAAAAACGTAAATAAAACAAGGAACAACAGCTGATTCAAAATGAAAAACTTCTGTCACATGCTCGTTTCGCGCCTTTTTTTGATAAAACCGCGCCCCGTACAAGACCGAGTTTAGTGAAACCGCGCTCTCTTCGATTTGGCGCGAAATTCAAAAATAAAAACCGCAAACACTGCGGTTTTTGGCGGCCTAACGGGATTACAGACTTAAACAGTTCTTTTTTTGTTTGGTTTGTATTCAAATGGTTCAAGCATCAAGTCTGGGTCGAAAAAATAGCGCCTCTGTTCCTTTAACACATCAGGTATAGTATAGATGCCGCAATGTCGGTCTGTTACATTCAACACTGCAAACGAGTTTCACCTTGCCAAGATTCGGAACAATCAAAAGTTTGCACGGTTTTAGAGGTTTGTGGTCACCAAAAGACCAAAAAAAGAAGAAAGATAAAAAGGAAGTTACCTCTCAATGGTACCTTGACTGGCGCGTGCAGGCATAACATCAGAGTATGTACAATAGTATGTCTACATTCGATGTGAGATGAGCTGTTGAGAGGGATAGAATGCAAGCCCACGAGAAATAAATGGATAAATGGATGACCTTTCACAAGCGCTTTTTGCCTGCTAATGAGTAGTTTGGAATTGGTAAGAGTGAGAAAGAGTGAGAAACAAGGATACGTATTACGTACTGATTATACCACCACGAAAACAACACTTACACATTTTTAATAGGTGCGTGTACAAAAGTCAAAAGTGTACGCATTGTACACATTATATAGTTTAGTAGAGAAAACATAGAGAAAACAGCTACAACAGGGAGATGACGATTTCCGCGCTACGCACGCCCTATTGACTATTGTGACGGCTATCATAGGGTGTCAACAGCGACTCAAACGGATAATAGTATTATAATAATACACAGTCGGAAATATCATTATGAACATCATGTTATCGAGCAATCATTCGATGATCATCGAAATCGAGCGTGATGTAATTGTAATAGTATCCTGGAAGACTATTCTCCCGGAGACTGCCACGCAAATTACACTGTCTGTCATAATAAACCCCGCATTCATTCTCACATGATTGACATGCAAATGAATATATGGGGGAATATACACAAATGGTGCACGAGTCCGGTAGCAGAGCGTGCGAACCTCTCCCAAACAACAATCGAATGTGCGTGTTCCATCGAATTCCCCAATAAGCGATGCTGACATATTTCGGAGAAGACGAGAATAAAATATGGGTGTCGGAATTGGCATAGACACACGAAGAGAACAGGGTGGCAATTTCGGCTGACGAGCATTTCTCAGATACATGTTTGAATCAGAAGAGGTGTGCACATACGGAAAAGAAAAGAACAAAATAAAATGTACCTTTCTAGCGTCTTGTGTCTCTGACTGGGTGTCTTGCGGACCCTCTTCCTCTCCATTCTCGGCCCGGCCGATCGGGACCTCGATCGCCGCAGAGTGCGCATACGCATCACAGACCACATGATTCTGAAACTGGAAGGGGGATTAGTTGCTACAACTCGCAACTCGCATTCATTCGAGAGAGAAAAATACAGCAAATATCAACTGCTCGTTCTCTAATGAGTAAAACGGAAATACATCATGTATAAAAGATATATACAATACGTTTGCGCGTTGTTTCTTGTGTCGACTAAAAGGGATGTGAAATCGGAGCCGGTCATGGTTGAAGGAAGGAAAGGAAGGAGGAGGGAGTGGGAGTGGATATTCCATTCGAGTGGCCGACGAGACAGCTCAAGTACATCCAAAACGAGGCAAATCGCGTCCAACTCGTTAGCACTGCCGCATTTCCATAATACATGCACGTGGGTCCAGCGAACCACACATACACATTGACACATTACTCGTTTTTCAGCTACTAGGCGAGTAATAGAGGGTGTGTGACAGAGTCTACTCTACTTTCCCCCGGCCCGTCCTATTTCCAATTTTCTTATTTTCGCGTATCAGATGTCAGTGTGGGAACATGGGAGCAGGCGGAAAAGGAATAGAAGGGAAAGGAACGCACAGGTACATACTGACCAGGCAACGAGGAAAGCTCTTTCCTAGTGTCAAGGTCACCCACGCTGCCTAAGTGTTGTGGGAAAGAAGACCAAAAGCGAGTGTAATTAAAACTCTGGTCGCATCCTAAACGAGTGAGGCTTCACCGAATCCTCTCACTAATCGAATGCCGACATCGATTGCAATAGTGCTTATGCAATTGGACAGAAGCTGTACAAGCGATACGTAGTACGTTAGTACGTAGTCGTAGTGGATAGTGGTGTTTGCTTTCCCATCCAGCCATTCCTTCCCTGGAACACAAGATACGAGATATTATGAATTCCATCTCCCTGACGACAACAAACAATATAGTGCACATGAAGAGATAGAACAGAGCAACAGAGGATGTTAATGATCAATATTCAGCAAATATATATATATATATATATATATATATATATATATATATATATATATATATATATATATATATATATATATATATATATATATATATATATATATATATATATATATATATATATATATATATATATATATATATATATATATATATATATATGTACATGCCATGATTACAATGATGACGATGTGTTAGAAAATCTTGGATGTTGGTATCCGAGTGGAATTTATGACTCAACTCGAGGCTCTCGGGGGATGATTGCAGTCTGCTCTTCCCTTCGAGTCTGCCCACTCTCACTCCATAATCCAATCACCCTAACCAAAAACCACCAATTTCACTTCGCGAGTTTCCGAAAAGAAAACTAAAACCCTAATGTGTATCTTCTAGTGTTTTTTTTTTTAAATTGTGAAAAAATTCTCTTCATTGAATTGCATTGAATTGTATGATTTTTTTTACTGGAGTAAAACCGCTCAGATGAGCGTGGCGCAGGCCAACCAAAAGTCGTCCGCGGTCCTCAAGCCTAGGCTTCTTCCCGCTCGCGCCCCGCTCCTTTCCCGTTCATCGCGGTTGGAGAGTCTCCAAATTCAAGGGGATGGCGAAATACATACTACAGAAATGATCCTGTGAAGTATGATCTCGGCAAAACTAACCCAGCCAACTTATACGTGGGGCCGCAGAGTGCAACTCGCGCCGGGTTTACATAGTTTTACCGCGCACTCTCATTGCATTTGGCCCCGCCCACAGCGGGTGTCACAAACCCGGTGCAAATAGCGCGAGACTGGCGCCGAAGTCCGGGGCTTCGACTGATTCAGTATCTCTGGTTCCCCTACATTTGACCGTGAAATTCTTTCGCCTTTTACTAAAGAATTCCTTAAAAAAAGATGGCGGCAATTTGAGGCCCGACATTGTGTTGTCGAGAGAGAGAGTGAAAAGCAAGTGGGGATTTTGGATGTGCGCGTCTCATTCGGATATGGAATCGCCTCATTCGAACGCGCCGCGACTGATAAGATCATGAAATACACGGCTATTTCTGAAACGTATATGCATACAATGGGGGAGGCGTATTCACCCAAATACGGAAGGAACCGACCCGAAAAAACATTGAAAATGATCGATCGATATAAAGAACACTATGCCCGCCGGGCGGAAGAGAGAGAAAACGACAACATGCAAAGGCAATGAGAGAGAATCACATTTGATCTACCAACATCTGTACTCGCGTAGGGCCGTCTCTCACCCCGTGACATGGGGAGAAAGAGAGCGGTCCGAGAGAGCGCGATACAGCCGGCTGCCCCGTTCGACCCGACGCTTCAAGGCTGCTGCGACCAAGCGACTTCTGCCGAGGGACCACCGACGGGAGCGGCCGGACCTCCACACCCAACCCGCCCCACATCAACACCTCCCCCCAACCATTGAGATTGATAATAAATCTCTTTTATAGCAATTATGAGTATTACTCATTTTTTGGAATCCTCTCGAAAGAGCGGGACATAAACAACAAACAGTCGAAGTGAACTAGTTTCGGTTGTCAGGTTACTCTCTTTTCCTCTCTCCGGGATGCGCATTCTGAAAGGTCAGCGGGGAGATGGGAGAAGTTTGCCTGAAGCGGTTCTCTCAATTGTCCATGACTTTCGAAATAGAAATATATGTGATATAGTGTTCTGATAAGCAATATTTATAAAGCTAACAATGTTTTATTCTTGAGTCCAATGGCACCAATTATTCAATATGGGAGACACGTGTCACGGATACTAGTAATTAGTAATACTGAGAAAAGACGATTTTTGCGAATACTATGCAGTGATAAAGCCGAAACAAGAAAGCTCGTGTCTCAAAATGCAAACGCATAGGCGAAACCGAGTAAACAAACGCATAAATAGCATGCTCAAAATATCAGTGAAAGTGATGAGCAGTGATCAGTAGCGGGGCAGGCTCTCGTCAGATATGGTATGCTTGTTGAGTGATCGGCGAGCGAAGACGAGAGCGAGAAGTGAGAGGAGGAGAAGGGCGAGGGCGAGAAGCGACACACCCAGCAGAACCCACGCCGCCGCTGCAAACAACGGGCTACTGAGAACGCGGGGCGAGTCTCACTTGTCATTTGCTGTCCGCCTTCCTCCTTCTTTCCGAAACAGTACTCGGTGTTGTCTGACGACCTGCAATATCTCTCATTCGCCGCTCGTTATGCCTTTTCTCACCTGTACTCCCTATTGTTATACTCGAATCTCTCCCTCGGACATTCCACGCCACAATCGCGAGGCGTCACCCCAGTCATAGGACCCGACACTCCGCGGCAGAAGATCTGTACAGCATTCATTCTTTTCCATCAAAGCCACGCCCTCTATTGCCCCGCCCACCTTGACAGTGTCTCCGTTGTCGCCCCTCCACATCTCCAGTGTGATGCTGCTGGCGTAGTCGGGGAGATGGTCCCCGAAACACTGCTCGTAGATGCCCAGCGAGTCGGCCAAGGAAACCAGGAGGAGGTCGTGCTGTAGAGAGGGAGGGTGAGAGAGAGGGAGAGAGGGAGGGAGGGGGGAGAGGGAGGGAAAAGAGATAGGGAGAGAGGGAGGGATGGAGGGAGAGAGAGGGGGGAGAGAGGGGGGAATGAGAGAGGATGGGAGAGAAAGAGGGATAGAGAGATTATCGAAATGCGACTCACCGTACTCCACACTCGCATCTTCGTATCGCACCCGGGGTTCTTCTTTGTATCACAGTCGGATGCCAGGGAGAAAGACGAAAGGATGTTCTGAACTTTGATTCATACTCATGAATGGCTCTTGTGTGCATCACAAAAAAAAATTCCCATCATGTTTGAGATTCATTACAACTTTACAGCATTCACAATTTCAGAAATATCCACACTTACTCCTACATACATATTGTGAGAGATGTGTCATCTCTCTGTTGTGATTCTCACACTCGTCTCTGGTTGTGGTTTTGATGCGTTGCGATGTTATGTGCGATAATGTGTATATAACCGATCAGTAAGATCGATCGAGGCTCATTCCGGATAAACCTTTCCCACTGACACGTTGCCCATGCTGACTATATAACATACATAACTCACATCGAGCAGTAGTCCAGTGGTGGCGCGCAGCCAGCGTGGGTTGTGGTACTCCCTCGCCCCAACGAGGAACGCCATGTACTGCAAGGAGGAGATCTGATCAGCACCTCACACCCTATACCGGCATGCATCGACACTGCAAGGGGGAGGCTGGTTCTCATGCAGGCCAGTACAAGATACGGACACAGCCACATGTGTTAGTAGGGATGAACCTTGCTTGTTGTGTGTTCTCACCTTGTATATGAGGAACTTGACGGTCTCTGCCATCTCTTCCGTGTACCACTCGGGAAGGGGCAGCGACGGGTGCATCTTCTGCAAACCGCGTATCCACTTTCAATCAAATCTCCATTATAATGCGATTGGAACGGAAATTCTGCAAAATTGGGTTGATTCATTCTATCAATAACATGCAATAGAGATATCACAAAGAAAATGCGAATTTGGATCAAGTAGTTTCGACCACTTGAGCCTTCCCATACCTCATGTTCATAGATTCCCTACCCATACCTTTTTTATTTGCATTTTTTTCCATTCGCATGATTTGCATATCTCAAGTATTTCGCCATTTCGCGTTCACTGGTCTATAGTACTATAGTTTAGTTTGACAGAGAACCCTAAAAAATCCGTTTTGTATTGCTATCAGTTGCTGAGAGAGCGACAAAAACGCGGTATACGCAGTCGTCCCCTGTCTATCAGAAATCCTATCAGAAATCAGGAGATCACAACGGGCTATGCCCTCGTGGCCAGTGAGATGCATTTGTGATAAGACGACCGAACGATCACTTCCGCCTTATCACTGACACGCAACGCCAATGTGGATTCCGATAAGCTCCGCATAAAAGATGGACGCGAAGAGGAGACGCCAGCCCAACAGCTCCAATCATGGTGAGTTCTAGTTTCAAGATAGATTCTCTAACATCCTGTAATATTAAAGGATGTATCTAGTCTCTAGTGCCATAGTCTAACATCCCGACAAGCATCCTGTAAGATAAGTATCCTGTAATATGTATAGAGAGTTGGTTTTGCAGAAGTTCGTTGTGCTCGCGGCCTGCGTGGCTGCCACGGCGGCGTTCTCGCCCGCCGAGCTCTCTGGAAAGGCCCTCGTCGACCATGTCAACGCCGTCCAGAACACATGGAAGGTGCGAGAAGCCACGTAGACGAAGAAGCAAGTGTTTGTTTTCAGGCCGAGCTGGGTCCTCTCCCCATCGAGCGCGTGCAGAAGAAGCTGATGCACCCCAAGTACGTGTACGGTCTGGAGGGAGCCGAGATGGAGGACGAGATCGTCGATGCCTCGATCCCCGACTCGTTCGACGCCCGCAAGCAGTGGCCCCAGTGCCCCTCGATCAACAACATCCGCGACCAGTCCGACTGCGGATCGTGCTGGGCCTTCGGAGCCGCCGAGGCCATCTCCGACCGCGAGTGCATCGCCTCCAACGGAAAGATCCAGGTGACCCTGTCGGCTGACGACCTTCTCTCGTGCTGCGGATACTCGTGTGGAGACGGATGCGAGGGAGGATACCCGATCGAGGCGTGGCGCTACTGGGTGCACCACGGAATCTGCACTGGCGGCAACTACACCTCCAAGGCCGGATGCAAGCCCTACCCCATCCCTCCGTGCGGCCACCACCCCGGAGAGCCCTTCTACGGAAACTGCCCCGACAACGAGTACGACACCCCCAAGTGCGAGAAGAAGTGCAACGCCGGCTACTCGATCCCCTACGACCAGGACAAGCACTTCGGAAAGACCGCCTACCAGGTCGGCCGCTCCGTGTCTGCCATCCAGAAGGAGATCATGACGAACGGACCCGTCGAGGGAGCCTTCTCCGTCTACGAGGACTTCTACAACTACAAGTCGGGAGTGTACAAGCACACCTCCGGATCCCTTCTCGGAGGACACGCCATCAGGATCCTCGGATGGGGAACCGAGAACGGCGTCGCCTACTGGACCGTTGCCAACTCCTGGAACACCGACTGGGGAGAGCACGGTGCGTCTCTCTCTCTCTCTCTCTCTCTCTCTCTCTCTCTCTCTCTCTCTCTCTCTCTCTCTCTCTCTCTCTCTCGTTCTTCTTGTCTGCTTCTCTGGTCTCTCTCCCTTATCCGTACTCTTCTAGGATTCTTCCGCATTGTCCGTGGAGACAACGAGTGTGGAATCGAGGCGGGAATCGTCGGTGGAGTGCCCAAGGTGTAAATATCAGCCAGCCATATGTACAGATAAACACGCATCCATACTATACCTCTTGCAATCGATTTTTGAAACGAGTACGCGTTATCACACAGTTTCTTCATTTTGAAAATGCTGAACGAGCGCATCAGCTTATCATACATCAAGGAGATGAAAGCCCCGCCTCCCCTAGCCCCGCCCACCTCGACGTAGTACAGCTCGATGTCCTTGACCTTATCCTTGGGCACAGGGTTGGAGGCGTTTGCATTGAACACTTCCACCAGCTGCCAGCCGTTCGACAGACCTGTGGGGACGGTAACATTACTGTAGGGTTACGGTAAATTGAAACTTATAACGTGCAGTGGCTACATACAGTACATGGAGACTGGTCACATTGAGTGGGGACATAGGGGGACAGAGCACATATAGGAGTGAAGAGTGTTATGAATGAACAAAGGCAAATGAGCGCACACTGACTCACCGAACCGCTCTTCCTGCTCTCTCATTAGACCGGGGCACAGACCCATACCGTGGTATAGGATCTGCAAATAACTAATCTCTCTATTTCTCTCTCTCCGGGAACTATAAAACAGTGGCAAACAGATAAACCCACTTTATCGTGTTCCTTGTCCTGACTGTGAACGGGAGGGACGGAGGGGAGGCCATCCTCTGTCTGCAAATATCGCATAGAAACAAATGTGATGAGGATAAGTGAGACAGTGCGAGTACCTGATTGAACATGGCAATTCCCAGCATGGTAGCCGTCTGAAGACAACGCTCCACGGGAGACGAGCGAATCGAGATCTGACAAGAAAGAAGATTCAAATTGAAAAGGCAAAGTTGTGACCGATTGCTCACCTCCGTGGGCTTCATCCTAGCGTCGAGGAAGCCTGTGTCCACGTACCTCCCACGAAGCACCTTTCCCAGTTCAGACGCTTGCAACAGACCGGCCTGAAACACGCACATCCATAAACAAGCGTACAAATAACATATTTGCTTCGGATAGAGACTTCTGATAGAGAGAAAGAAGGATGAAGCAAGAGAAAAAATGTTGATCGAGAAAGGGGAGACGTACGTTGGTCAAGTGTCCGTGTCCCCTGTAGAAGTAGTCCCTCGCTTGCGGGCTGCTCCCCGCCCCACTCACCGGCGCCCGATCGCCATGACGGTGCACCTGTAATCGATAAATTAATCGATATTCCTTGATCATGAAATGAAAACACTAACCACTTGTACCTGCACCAATTGATCCGCGATAGAAAGTGATAGTAGTGTGAATAGCAGTATGCTTGCCAGCATTGTGATTTGATTTCTGAAACAGAGTGCGTGGAGTAGACTGCACTGGATATTGGATAAAATCGATGAAATTGAAAAAAAGTTAGAGCGGAATGAATACATATAGGAAATTTCAAACATTCACTAATCCAGCGGATTTGCGATCTCTATGAATGGTGGTGGTGGGGGATCACATATAGTAAACGAGAGCATGCAACATACGAAACTCGCATGTGAACAGTAAATCGTAAAAAAGTCAGAATATCATAAATGTATGAATATAGTGCATGTTCTTTTTAACGAAACAAACTATAACAAGAGGAAAGTCAACAATTTTGGAAACGCAAAGAAAGTGAGGGAACGCAGTGAGTGAATGTCAGAGAGAAAGTGATTACTGGTGTATCAGTGATTATCGACTGTTAGAGTGTTAGTGGGGAGAGGATTACTATGCATGAACAGACAGAGGGCGAGAGAAGTAAAGAGAGGGAGGAGAGAGAGAGAGAGAGAAAGAAAGAAAAAGAGAGAGAGAGAGAGAGAGAGAGAGAGAGAGAGAGAAGCACGAGACTCGATTCGAACGCGTTTCGAACGCCACGTTTTCGTTTTCTTTTTGTATGTATGAGGAACAGATGGTCAGGCATATACACTCGGAAACCGTTTGGCGTTTGATTATCCCGGAGTAAAAGACAAATGTTATGGGAAAGGAGAGATAGTCTGCAGAAAAGAGTCGCCTTTCTCGCACAACTGTGTTTTTTGTGCTTTTTGTTTTAAATTTTAGAATGCTTGATTCAAACATGGCATGCGTATCGTGAGACACTTTATCTACTTCTATTAGTTCCCAAAAAGATTTTTTCGTCAGTCGGAAATGAATCAAAATATGGGTTATTTTCATGCAACTGGTGTTTGCATTAGAACTGGAAGAGTGAAATGGAACACATCAAAAAAATTTCAATCTCATAATGAAAAACAGATCAAGGGATCACAGGAAGCCTATCTGTCGTCAGAAATCAAACACACCAACAATGCATGGAAAAGAACTCTGAGTTGTTCTACATCTACTGTCATCAATCACGCATCACACCGCTGGTGAGTAATAAAAGCCCCGGAGGCGATCACTTGATCGAGCACCCGACCTCACTGATTGATAAGTCAACTCTCTCCCCTTCTTCCTCTTTCACTCGAAAACCCAGACATTCCAGATAAAAACGTTGAGGTGTGAGCGAGCGATTGGTGTAACCAGGCAAGGAAAAAAGCGATGAGGGGTGATTGATAAGCGGCGGTTGACAGGAGAGAACAGGTGAACTAGCGATGGTTGGAGTGGAATGTGGAAATGAGGGTGTGGGAAAAGCACTATATTGTTGACTCTGGTGGCCCCTAGTGGTTTATGACATGCTACATGCAAAGTTACGATGTTTTACAAACAATGTTCTGGTAGTCATAGTGATATGGTGTCGTATTTTGATTTCATTGAAAATTATTCGCACACCGTTCTAGACTTGTTATTGCGATGCGGTGAAAGTAATCTCTCGTCTCACTTTCCATTATGTGATGTCTCTCTCACACCTTTCAATTGACGTGTACCCTCTGTCTATTTGTCCACCCTCCATTCACGATAAATGGACTCGGTCAGAGAAACGCGAGAGAACAACGCGATGCGAGAGAGTGCAGCTGAATAGAACGGGATCTAGATAGTGCGTAAGAAGAAGAGAGCGATCGCTTGAGGGAAAGGGCCCCTGTGAAAGAGAGCGGACTCCATTTCAGGTGATCTCGATCACACTTCTCACTATGTGGTTGTTGAGAGTGGGAGTTCTCATATTTACATTATCGTCAGTATTGTCTGCTGTTACTGAAAGAAGGTGAGATATGTGTGATGTTTGTTTATGTTTGCTAGATTGCTTTAAATTAGTACGATTTGTTGTTCAAAACCGCTCAGATGAGCGGGGCGCAGGCCAACCAAAAGTCGTCCGCGGTCCTCAAGCCTAGGCTTCTTCCCGCTCGCGCCCCGCTCCTTTACCGTTCATCGCGGTTGGAGAGTCTCCAATTTCAAGGGGATGGCGAAATACATACTACAGAAATGATCCTGTGAAGTATGATCTCGACGAAACAAACCCAGCCAACTTATACGTGGGGCCGCAGAGTGCAACTCGCGCCGGGTTTACGCAGTGTGTCGAGCTTGCGTGGTTAGGGAGTAATATGAGAGTCTTCAGATGTGCGCGAAGAGTCGTTGGCTACATCACATCTTGGGGTACTCGGCCGTTCACTGACGAGCAGGTATCGATCGATTATTAATTACCGATCAATTACCGATTGATTTCAGGCGTCTCGGCTCACCCATCTCGTCTACGCTTTCTTCACAATGGATCACGATGGAAGCCTGCACTTGGGAGACGACGAAAGAGTGGAGAAACGATTAGAAGACATCATGAAGGTATGACGTCATATCGTCTTAATCATCAAAAGATAAACACAAAACAATAATTTATCGCAAACTCAAGAGCGCGCGTAGATTGAAGGTTTGTTTACTTGGGTCCGAGGTAGCAGGAGACATCCATGTGGGGAGTGCAGCCGCCACCGCCTCCACCTCAAAAAGACAATGTTAGGGTACCGTATTCTGTAGTATACGCACCTGGGAGCGCGTCCTTCATTCACACAGTGCCACATTTCGAACGTTTGAATGCTGTGGAAATCAATGCAGTCTTTTTTCGCAGCATCTCGCAAAAAACACGCAAATATTTGACCACTTCTCTCCGTTCTCTTCGATAACATGTTTCATCGCCAACAAAACAAATAGAAAATACGTTTCCGGATATCGTTTCCGGATATGTTTCAAGTCTCACAATACTTCTGGAATCCACTTTATTCACACAGACATCACACCAAGTACGCACACATTTCTATCGAGTATTGGTATCGTTTTGTTTTGTTGATCATAATATATGTCGCTAGTAGTTGAGTCTCACAGTTCCACCCTAGTCCCGCGCGCCGTCTGAAATTCAAATTATCGTACTCCTACAGTAATCCCTTCACTGTACCTCAGCATAGGCTTGTCCGCAGATGACATAGGTTAGTGCTTTGCTGATGAGATACACGACGAGGAGTCCCAGTTGGTAGTTGTATGTGGGCTGGAGCTGCTCAGTCACATACTTGAACATGAGCTGAAGGCACACAAACACCCCCGCCGACACCAGAATCGACTGGAACACATATGATAAGCTAAGGCTACTGTATCTACCGTACCATGATGAAGTAGCTGGCGGTGAGGCATCCGACGAGCACTGGCAGAACAAGAGCTACAGCCAGCGGGCCTCCAATCACACACCCCAACACAGTGGCGCGCTTCCGACCCACAGTGTCCGTCGTGAACTACAGTAAGATTCAAACTACCGTAACCGAAAACAACAGTTTACCTGGTAGATGACAGCGGCCATGAGCGGGATGATTGCAGCAACGGGCTGGGCGGTGACGAAGCGATCGCGCAGCATGAATCCGGCGAGAATACCTAGAGTACTGTAGGTTACGGTAGATACAGTATTTCTTGCCCCACCTTCAATCAGAGCGAATCCAAGCATGCGATAGCGAATCGAGCGATCACAGTCTTTGTGCGAGTAGCCGGCAGCGGAAGTCTCCTGCAAGACGGTAGGATACCGTGATAGTGGTACTGTAATCACCATACTTTAGCGATTTGATAGTAGACCAGAGAGGGGAGGAGAGTGTAGGCGGCTGCGAATGCTCCGAACGGACCGATGATGAGAGCGAGCAGAGGGCCGAATACGTAGCCGCCAACGAAGAAGCCTGTGCGAAGCACGAAGTGTACGAAGACAACGAAGAGAGCGCGTACCGAACGAGGCGACGAAGATGAGGATGGACGACCAGATGAGAGTCTGCATCACCTGCATCGTCGGGATAGCGATGTCACTCTGGAAGTGGAACGGTTAAAGAAGAGACAGAGAGAGAGAGAGAGAGAGAGAGAGAAATGCGAACCATGTCGAAGAGGGCTGCGACGATCTTGTCTTTTTGGGCGACGGCGATGGCGGGATCGCTGACACTCTTCTGCACTGATTCTGCCACCTCACTACCGCTCCTCTCAAACACAACCCATACAACCCACTTTCCTTCCTTTCCCCTCCCTTTCCTCACACCTTGAGATCGCCGACAGTAAACTCCAGCTCCTCGCGGTACCGCGACGCCAGACTAGATAGCCAAACAGTACTCTTCCACTACGGTACTCTACCGTACCTTATAATGGCGGCGGCGCTGCCGGACGCGTGTGCGGAGGGGGCGGGGCTGGCGGAGGCGGGGCTGTCGGGGGGAGGTGGCTCGGTGACGGTGTCCCTCTCGGACTTGCCCGGGTAGACGGCGGGCTTGGGTTCGGATGAGGTGTCGGCCATAGCTGGAGAGGGGACGAGTGTTCGGGGCGAGGGACGAGTGGGGAATGACGGGGAGGGGAGAGAACGTCACACATGCACAGTTGAATGTTGCCCTCAATGTCATTTATTTAAATTTCTCATTGATGTTGATCTTTAAACGATGACGTCATGGTACATGGTACTGGTACCTTCGGATATCGTTGTCATACCAATTACTCCGTTTTGGAAGATATACGTAAACGTATGATCATGATTGTGTTGCAGGTAGCGCGTCGTCATCCCCATCTGAAAGTGTTGTATGCGATCGGAGGCTGGGAGAACTCGCAGTACTTCTCCATCCTCACAGCTGACCATCCCAGGAGAAGTGTGCTCATTGACAGGATGGTACACGTCATCAAAACGTGCGCACGTCTTCTATCACTATTTTGTGTTTTTCTTGTTTAATAATCATGGTGAGTATACGTAGTTTCCAGGTACGGTTTCGATGGCGTAGATATCGACTGGGAGTATCCAGTGACCGGAGGACACGTTGAAGGAATGCCGGTTCGTCATCACCTTGTATCTCTTCACATCTTACACCTGACATCTTTTTCTTTTGCTACTTTTCAGTCTGATCGCAAGAACTACGTGCACCTGATGCGAGAGCTGCGCAATCGGCTGAGGGACATGGAAGAGAAGTGAGCATCGACATTTGAATAGTCAGCAATGCCTTCTACTTCCAGGGAGGATCGCAAGGACGGCTATCTGATTTCGTTCGCCGGCGCGGCTGGACACTGGGTCCTCAAACCAGGTAGCCACTCCAAACTAGCATTTACCGGAAACTATATAAAAAAATTACCTGTTGCTCTTTAGAGTTGAATAACCTACGGTCTTGATTTGAGCCTACGATTTTGATTTAGATTAGTTTGATCTGCTGTCGCTCGTTAGGATTACGATAGGAGAATAATTTGATCTGCTGTCGCTCCTTAAGATTACGATAGGATAATAATTTGATCTGCTGTCGCTCATTAGGATTATGATAGGAGAATAATTTGATCTGCTGTCGCTCCTTAGGGTTGCGATAGGAAAATAATTTGAACTGCTGTCGCTTCTTAGGAATACTATAGAAGAATAGTTTGATCTGCAGTCGCTCCTTCATCGATTAATACGTGAAACTGTCACTCTAACATCGTATAGTTTGTGTTTTTGTTTTGTATCAGTGAGCAAAAGCAAAAAATATCAGCAAACTGGCGACTATTACAATATCTGCCGAAATCGGCCACAACTCATTTACACAAGATACAAGAGCAGAACATTTGATCAGTAATTTTACAAGCGAGCAAATACTTTCCAGGTTTCGACCTGAAGCAACTGGTGAAATACGTGGACTTTGTGAATGTCATGTCCTATGACTACTTCGGAGCATGGCAATCGAAGGTATCACATATCAAGAAAAACATTCCGTTTGCAATAAGGACTGGATATGGAACTATAAAACAATAATGGGTTCACTTTGAGTGGGGCAAGTTTACGGGTCCTCCCGCCCCTCTCTATTTTGCGATGCCGAAGCGATTCTCGGGAAAGATGAACGTGCATGCGACTATGAAGTACTACGGATGTCAGCTGAAGGTAAGAGTGTACGCCCGTGTGGCGTGTGTGTTTCACTGGATCTGAGTTGAACTGAACCTTTTTTTTATAAAGCCAGTTAAAAAAAACTGTTTCCAGTCTACGAACAAGATCAACATGGGTGTGCCATTTTATGGTCGTTTCTGGCACAACGTGGGAGACGCGGTTGATGGAGACGACATGTGGAGGGTGGCAGAACCGGAAGACGGGGATGTCAAGGTCTGTCTCTCACTCATATAGTCGTTTACACCCTTCACAAACTTTTTAAAGAGCTGTTTGATCGTGAGAAACACAATATTTTATGGAATATAAAAAGAGTAAGCTTTTTGCAGTTCTCCGGAGGTCACGTCGAATGGCACGCCCTCTCTTCCCTCTTCTCCATCTCCCAGTCCAGATTCCACGAGGGATCCAAGACGCCATTCATATGGATGCCTGACAACAAGACCTTCCTCGGATACGAGGACCCCAATAGTCTCAAGGTAGCAATATCTACGTATCACAAATGTGTGTTTCACAGGTGCATATTCATTTGATTACAGACGAATGAAACCTGCGATGATAATAGCGATTAGCCTGTATCATACGCTGCGTCCAAGTGACTATTTCGCGTTTACAGTGCGTTTACAGCGTGAAAACGGCGATGTAAACGCGTGGCAGACGCAGTGTAAACGGTCGGTTTTCAACGGTGCAGATGTCTGCAGCGTCTGCATTGCGTTTACACGCCGTCTGCGAGCCGTTTGCACGGTTTCAATCCGAAACGCTGTAAAAGCTGTGGAAACGGCCTGCAGACGGCCTGCAGACGCGTTGCAGATCTGCAAACCGCTGTCCGTTTACTCATTTCGTGGCTGATTCGCAGAAGGAGCGGTGGGATGGGGTGTATTTCAACACAATGAGTATGAGGCACTTAGAATAGAGATTTCGGTCATTTCTGGAATCAAAAATGAGATGATCGGAAATTGATGCGATAGTTTGATCGATCTCATCATCGGTAACCGGTTGTGTTCATTTCAATGAATTAGTATATTCTGCCGAGCTAAGTCTGTCAATTCATACAAATGAAGCTAACCCCACCGCTCCCTCTGCGAATGGGTCACAAAATGAGTAAACGAACAGCGGTTTGCAGATCTGCAACGCGTTTGCAGGCCGTCTGCAGGCCGTTTCCACAGCTTTTACAAACCGTGCAAACGGCTTGCAGACGGTGTGTAAACGCAATGCAGACGTTGGATACGTCTGCACCGTTGAAAACCGACCGTTTACACGGCATTTCCACACCGTTTACAAGGCGTCTGCAACGCGTTTACATCGCCGTTTTCACGCGCACTGTAAACGCGAAATGGTCACTTGGACGCAGCAATAGATCATAGGTGTCGTTTCAGCACAAGGTGTCGTACGTGGTGGACAACTCTCTGGGCGGGGCGATGATATGGGCTATCGACTTCGACGACGATCACATGACCATGCTCAAGGTAGACGAAGGAGAACTATTCACATTCCATCTCTCCCATTTAGGCTCTGACCGACTTGGACCTGTGTCTGCCGGCCAGACTGAATGGACAGCTGGCATACAAGTGCAGTCCGGTGGAGGAACAGAGGTGGTGGACATTCGATGATGGAGAGGTGGGAGGGAGAGAGGGTGAGGAGAGGGGAGCGAACGAGAGCGGGGGGGGGGGGAGGGAGAGGAAGAGAGTGGAAAGAAAAGGAAATGATGACTTTCTCTGCAGGACATGGCTGGCAAGTGTGGTCGTTCCGCTCCCCTTTACAATGGCTACTACCCCGTCTGTGATCCCGACGATCCAGGCCACGCTTGCTGTGGAAAGTGGGTACTCAAAATTCAAATGTACATCTTATACGTTTCACTAATGAGATTTATCAATTTATCAATCGAGTTTCAACAACTCTTCATTTCGACACATATACGTTTTTGAGTTACAGTACTGCTTTTCAGATTCGGCTACTGTGGATCGGGGGAGGAGTTCTGTGCGTGTCCGGAATGTGTGGATTATGGTACCAATCCCATGCTCATCCTACAAGAACCAATCAAGCCAACTGTCTCCGAGATCACCTGGTCAGACGTTTTAAATTGTTTTTGAAGTCGAAGAATATTGAAGAAAACGGAGTACATGTCTATATGTACAAAGATCGAAACGTATGTGCTTACTGCTTATTGTTCCGTTTCTCGGTAGTAGTAGTAGTATGGCAACTGTGTAAAGATGAGTGTACAGAAACACGTTCAACGTAGCGTGACAACTAGTGTGACTATATATATATACAAACAAAGTGTATAGGTACACGTCGGACGCGGCGGAGGGTGAGCGGGGGCGGTGCGGGCGGACGGCCCCGCCCCTCAATCGACAGCCACCCACGTGCAACCCGGACGACAAGACGGCACACTGCTGCAGCAGTGGCGGATACTGCGGCGCCAGCAAGGTCAGCCCTGCCCCCCCCCCCCATCTCTCTCTCTCTCTCTCTCTCTCTCTCTCTCTCTCTCTGCCTGTCTTTCCCCAACCCTCCCTCTCTCAGGAACACTGTGAGTGTGACGGCTGCGTGGACTTCTCCAAGACCAAGGACTTCAAGTACAAGCCAGCCAGGTGGTGGACGTTCACTGACAATCCGCAGAACATCGGTGAGCTATATCTGAGTGATTGATTAGAGTTCACCCAAACTAATGCAACATTAGCTCTAGCTCACAAGTGAATCTAAAAGTTGTACTGAATAAAACGGTTACAATGATGCGAGAGATTGAATCATCCAAGTCTCACATAACCACAATACGTTTCACGTCTTATATTTATCGTATATTTAAACCTTTACAATAACCTTGAGTCTTATTTGAGAGCTCTTCAATTGCACAACCCCTCCTTGCAGGCAAGTGTGGTGCCTCGGCTCCTCTCCTTCCTTCCGGAGATGAACCAGAGTGCGATCCAGACTCCAACGCACACTGCTGCTCCAAGAATGGATACTGCGGAAGCGGAGCCGACTACTGTACATGTGAAGGATGCAAGGACTACAAGAAAAAAGAGTAGATCTATTCATCTATCCTAACTTATTCTACTGTTGTATTGTTGTACATACTGACTAATAATAATATTTGCAACAGAGGTATTAATTTCAAAATTCAGAAGAAAAAAACATTTATTTCTCATTTGTGAAACAAAACCAACAAATAACGCGAACAAAACAAACAATTCTCAAAAATAACATCTAACAACTCAACAACGTAACGTATACTATACATCTCTCCACACATCTATAACAATTTCGTATCCGCAGTGTCCCTGCTCCCTACTGCTGCATCTCCTCTCCTCCTCCTCCTCCTCCTACCACTGCTCCTGCTCCCTCTCCTGCCTGCTCCTTGCTCACCTTCTTCCCACCTGTCGCCGCATACGTCTCACGCATGCGGACATACTTGCGGCGGTCGGACTGAAATAGAAGCAATCAGTAAAGTATACAAGCAACCACACAATTCCACCCACCTCGGTGACAGAAGGCCGTATTCTCTCGACGGCGGCGACAAAGTGTTTCATGTGGACGGCCTCGACTGCCGAGTTGGAGAAGAGGCGGTCCTTGAGGGCGACGATCGAAGCCTCGTGCACCAGGGCAGCCAGGTCAGCACCACTGCAGACAAACATGTTTCAGCAAAAACACAAGTGTCACTAATAAAGCTTGCATGACAATGTCACATATTTGTCTCCCTCTTATACGATCACATGCACACCACTCACGACTCGGTGCAAATCCGCTAGAGAAAAAAACAACGATTGAGTGGTGGACACGTCCAACCGCCAACCGCCACCAAACTTTCCCCCTCTCCCCCATCTACTCACGTGAATCCATCGAGTTGAGGGATAGCAGCCAGCGCATCGAACGAGACATCGTCAGACAGACGAGGGCGGGTTCCGTTCTGCAAACACAATAGTAATCAAAACCACAGTACATTTCTTTTATACTCCTTTTCGTGCTCGCTTACCTTGGTGCTCTTCCTGAGAATGTCTGCCCTGTCTGCCAGCGATGGGAAGTTGACAAAGAGAATCTTGTCCAGGCGGCCCGGACGAAGAATAGCCGGATCCACAATGTCTACAACAAATTGTTTACAACAATAAAACAACAGAGCAAAAATGAATGCATTCAACAATCTAAACATCAAATTACGTATAAAACATCGCAAATCGGAATAAGCACTCAAGAGTCTGATTGTCTCATCTCTCATCTCGTCTCCTCACCAGGCCTGTTGGTGGCTCCGATGAGGAAGACCTGTTTCCTGCCCTCCACTCCGTCCATCTCTGTCAACAGCTGGTTCACCAGACGAGCACCGCCAGAGTTCTGCAACACAACATGCATTCAATGTGTCGTTATGGTTATCAACTAACTGTTTACTTATCACAACACAAACTGATTGGTTATAATTGTAATTATTATGTGACGTCTTCATCTTCGAGTAACAGATGCGATAAGCACATAAGTCGGCTGACCTCATTGCCACTCCTCTTGGGGCAGAGTGCGTCGATCTCGTCGAAGAAGATGACACACGGGCTGCTGTCCCGCGCCCGCTGGAACACAGTCCGCACCGCACGCTCACTCTCGCCCACGTACTGAATGATGCACAACATTATGAGAGAGTTTGATTTTAACAACGCTGTTGTGAATATCAAATCCTAATTACTATTCGAATACGCTCCCAGTTCCCAGCTATATTCACATCACAGTCGTGAACTTATCTCGACTAGCACTTGTTCACAATCCCTCACTTTCGAATAGATTATAGCTCTCAAATTCAGTGGACACTCGCTCATACGCAGCAATCTTTCAATTAGTAATCAACACATGTCCGTCTGCCTGTTCCCCACTATACTCTACTCATCCAATCACCCGCTGTGACAGATGGGTGATGGGTGTGAGTGTGAGACGCACCGACGCAAGCACGCAAGGTCACAAACACCTACCACAAACACTATCCTATCACCTATTACGCAACCCACAACACAACGCCGCAAACAAGGCGAATACTCTAGCACCTAACCGCTAACTCAACTACACTTCTATGCAAATGCGAGCAAGTGTGGTAATATTAAAAAAATGGTTTGTACCATGTTGAGGAGTTCTGGTCCCTTGACAGAGATGAAGTTCATTCCGGTCTCATTGGCGACGGCCTTTGCTAGGAGGGTCTTTCCACAGCCGGGAGGACCACACAGAAGGATACCCTGCAACCATCACTCTTACACGAATACGAAAGAGTTTCGAATTGGGTTTCATCCACCCATAATCGACAGCGTCTCATACCTGCGGTCTCGTCGAAATTCCCAGCAGCGCAAAGTCTTCCGGACGCTTCACGGGATACTGAACGGGAAAATATTTTTTCGTCTTGAAATTACAATTCATTAACGCTTTATTACCCTCTTGACCTCACATATACCGTACCCATCCCCTCGTGCCTTTGCAATTGGACTATTGCCATATCTAGAGGGATGCGCTCCTCCTTGGTAGTATCGATCCCACCCTCATAATCTCTCCCCTCTCTCACTCTCTACACGGGTCATCCCTCGATTCGCATACCAAGCCCCGCCCACTCTGCCAGAGCAGACAGCACACCATATTGGGGGCTGGTGACAGAGACGCTAATGAGGAGATCGTAGAGAGAGGAGGGAAGAGAGGCAGAGAGCGTAGTCGACCCTGCTCACCAGAATGTTCCACTCCAGTTCCTGTCGCACATCCGAGAGCGCTCCGATATCCTCCCAGCTCACGTCGGGAACAGTCGCGAATCCCTCCCTGCAACACCATCACAAACTGTAACTAAACAAGCCATACGCGCGCACCTCTTGGCGCTGGGCTGGATCTTCTCCTGCGCCCGCTCGAAGTCGTCCATCTCTACTGTGAACCCGCCGGCCTGCTCGAGCTGCTGCGGGTCGTCCTCCTCCTCCAACCACGCCAACACTACAACACACACAGTGAAAGAAATGAGGTGATGGACAACAACACTACGACGTACGACGCTTGATTGCCAAACAAAAGACAGTTACCCTTCTCGAGCTCCTGTCTGGCCTCCTCGTTGCTGAGCTGCTTCGAGTGACTGTCCGCCGTCTGCACGATGGTGTCGAAGATCCTGCGAGCATCCACTCACCACTCCCCCCTCTCTCTCTCTCTCATTCTCTCTCTCCCTCTCTCTCACCTGTTGACGGCGCACTTGGCGGCCTCTCTGACGAGTGCGGACAGGTCAGCTCCCACGTATCCGGGAGTGAGACGGGCCACCATCCGGAGAGACACATTCTCAGACAGAGGGATACTGCAACCATAGATGTTCACTCACACTCAGCTATTGTCGATATGCACTCGTCCCTCCACCTCCTTTCCTCTCCCACTCACTTGCACACTGTCTTGAGGATCTTCTCTCTCGCCTCCTCATCCGGAATGCCCAGAGCGATCTCCGCGTCGAAACTGCATGAATATGAAATCATATTTTATAAATTGCCATCAACTGCTACCATCAGACAGGCTGTTTATCGCGGAAAAAAGTCATAGATGCAGAGTAGGACACAGCTACTCACCGTCCAGCCCTCCTGAGCCCTCCGTCGACACTGTCCGGGCGGGACGTCGTGCCGATGACCAGAACAAACGCATCCTCTGGAAACGAAGAGCATGACATGACTACAAAACAGTTCAAATCAAGTAAGCAACTCAAAAATCATCAATCTTCTTTAAACTCGTTCTTCCACGCACCCTTCTCTTCGTCCTCCTTTGCCAGTTTCATGTCTCCATCGGCCCCGAACTGTATCTGCTCGTCGAGCGGCTTCTCTTTCTTCGGACCGAACAGCTCTGCAATGCCCAGTCCATTCCCCCCCCCCCTTCCACTCAACTCCCCTCTCATCTCCCTTCCTCTCCTTCCCCCTCCACCCACCGTCCATGCTGTTCTGCAGCTGGCTGACCACCCTCCTCTCCATTTCGCGGGTCGCCGTCTCCCGACGCGGAGCGATCGAGTCAATGTCGTCCAGAACCTACGCAGATAGGTAGGTAAAGGTATCCTTGATTCAAGAGACTTATGAGCG
This sequence comes from Rhabditoides inermis, assembly GCA_963966185.1. NCBI lineage: Eukaryota > Metazoa > Nematoda > Chromadorea > Rhabditida > Rhabditidae > Rhabditoides > Rhabditoides inermis. The sequence goes on from CAWZYM010000302.1 coordinate 871,164, forward strand.
AGTTGTCGAGTGTAGCTTTCGCAAGAAACATAAAATATGCAGATTCCGCTGTACTCACCAGCACACATGGGGCGTTCTTCCTGGCCATATCGAATAGGATGCGTATCTTCTCCTCCGTCTCGCCACTCACACCCGACACTAGCTCTGTGGCCGCCAACTGCAGCAGGGGCACGTCCAACTGACCCGCCACCGCCTCAACACATGTCAATCAGACAGAACCACAGAACTGACATCACAACAAATTCACGGGTCATCCTCAACCCGAGCAGACTACTCCCCCAATATGAACTATGGGTGCGTACCTGCGCGAACATGGTCTTTCCGCATCCGGGCGGTCCGTGGACGAGGAATCCCCTCGGAGGCTGCACCCCCAGACAGGCGAACGTGCGCGGACGCTTCATGTGCATCGCCATACGACACACCTCCTGCGACACAGAATACACATTGCAAACGTGGACATGTACAGCCGAGCAGATTCACTTTTCAAATTAACCACGCTGAAAGGTGCATACTAGAGATACAACATGGAAACTATAATCGCACCAGGAACTGTCTGTCGCATCCTCCGAGGTGCTCGAAGCGAACCGTGCTCTTCTTCGGCTGCACATCCAGCGTCGGAACCTGAATGGGAATTTTCAATTCGAAGATTGGCTGTGATGAACGATTGATTACGGTCTCCGTGCATACGAAACATACAACTCGTGTCTCTCCCTTCTGCCTTGTCGCTTACCTTTCCGAGTCCCCTTGCACTGGCGGGCGCCGGTCCGCCACCCATCGCAGACCCACTCGAAGACGACTTGCGACCCTGCAATGCAACAACATTCGCATGCCCCGCTTCTCTATATTATCGCGTGCATGTGAGCAAGAGGTGTGATCATGTGCACCTACTCACCTTCTTCTTCTCACTGGTCGGCGCCGCAGCAGGCGGGGTCGCTCCACCGTTCGTCAATCCGTTCGTCTTGTGCGCCGAGCCAGAGTACAGGTTCAGCATGAACTTGTTCGACGTGTTCCTCTGCAATGTACCGTATACCCTTTACAGTACCCTCCTCTTACCTTGACAGCGTCGGCACTCGCCGCCTCCTCCACATACTCGGCCTCGTCGCTCGACAGATTCACCTCAGCCACCTTCTTCCCAGTCGGGGTACTGTAATCACAGTAACATACAAATAGCGAGTACAGTAACCGACCGATCGAGCTTGCGCTTCCTCGCCTTGAGAGCAGAGGGCGGCGCGGGACGCTCCTCAACAACCTACAATGCGCTTCAACAATATAAAAACAAGTCGCTGATGCAATGTAATGATATTCGCCCCAACCCACCTCGATGTCTCGATCGTGTGACTGGTCGAGTAGTTCCATGCCTTCCATCTCCTCCACTCCCCCAGCTCCCTCTTCCTCTCCACTCTCCTCCTCTTCTTCTTCCTCTTCCCGACCCTGACGCTCGTTCACCTGAACGTTGCATTTCAGATAGATCAAATATCTCATCGTACTGGCCTAAGCGCCCACCTCGAGTCTCGCAAATGCCTCCTCGACCGCTCGCACGAACATCTTCTGCTTCTTGCGAGCGTACTCACTGCAATTATGTAACTATGCTACATAACAGGTTCACAGGTACTAGAATATACCACATCATTCGCCCACTTAACAGGAACTGTGATACATCCATAAATGTGAATAACGCACGGGAATCTCTTCATGAGTGCCTCTGCTACATCTTCCACCAGCAGCTGTTGATTGCTCGGCACATTCGACACGTACTGAAACACAGCACGAATGATGCGTTTGTGTGCGGCGGTTGACGAGGCCACTTACCTCCTTCACTCGGGGGATGAGACGCACGTCCCCGCCTATCGCGTTGGACTTGCGTCCAGACATCCTGCAACCACTCACTCAGTCCAACCACAACTCCACAGCCACTCATGTCAGCAAGAGCCACTCATTTTCGAAACGCTTCGAACTTAGAATCTTCGAAACATCGATTGATTTTAACCCCCTTTTCTAATCCGCAGATATTAATATCGAACGTAACGACAAAACCTCTTCAACAAATCCACAAACACACCAATATATAAGTCATATTATTATCAAACATTAAAATCGCGGTACAAAATGGTAAAACGGAATAAAATATCAAACGAGTTGTGTGAAGGTGGAAATTCGTAGTACTTTCATTGGATGTGAATTGGGAGAACAATCGAATGCAAATATGTATTGAATATGGTATGGAAAAGGAAGTGCTCATCTCATCTGTCTGCTCAAAATAGTACAACATAGGCCTGCTATGTACACGGCCGGGCGGGGCGGTGGCAGTGTGCAAGATGGCCCCTAGCGAGCCGCCTACCACAACCGCCCCGCCAAATGGAGTGTCTCAATGCAATAAATACCTCCGTGCTCTCTAAAAGAAGTCCTGTTTCATTTCCTCCCCTCCGAACAACTTGACGTCGTCCATTATGCTCTGTTTGATCTTGGAGATCTCACTGGCATCCTCGCCTCCCTCTGCCGGCGGTGCTGCCGCTCCCCCTCCGCCGCCGCCGCCTCCACTCTGCACACTTCCAGGAGCGGCACTGCCGGGCCCTCCCCCTCCCGGAGTACCGTTCGCCACACCCCTCGGTGTAGACGCTGGCGACTGCTTCATCTCCTCTCCGTTCAGCATCCCTGCCAATTGACTTCCGCCTTCGCCCATAGGAGGAGGAGCCGAGCCGGGAGTGCCAACCGCACCACCTCCCGGTGTTGAAGATGTGTCCATTGGGAACTGAAATCACGCATTGACCTTGTTCAGTACTGTCATCGTCTACCCTTCCCTAACAACTCAAATACTCACCGGCATGGCCTGGCTGCTGCTGGGCATCATCATAAAGCGTGGGTCGTGTTCGCCTCCTCCCATTGGTCCGTTCGGTCCGGGACTGTTCATGCTCATCGGAGCCTGCCCAGCCATCATCCCTCCATTCGGCATCATCTGCTGCGGAGGGAAGGCTGCTCCTGGAGAGTCCATGAACGGTGCACCATAGGGGCGCATCTGGGGAGCGCCAGGCGGCCCGCCAGGAGCACCGGGAGCACCAGGACCAGGACGCATTCCAGGGAAAGAGGTAGGCATGCGCATGGCAGCCGGAGGTAGTCGCTGACCCATGCGGGGATCGAACTGCATGGGAAAGGCTCCGGGAGGCGCGCCAGGTGGCATTCCACCAGGAGGACCGCCGGGAGGACCTCTGCCAGGAGGAAAACGACCAGGCGGGAAGCCCGCTGCACCCGGGTGCCCTGAACACATCAATAAACACACATTAATTACAACATTTCCGTACAAACGGTAATTTTGTGAAAACATCTAATTACCTGGCATCATGCCGTCAGGTCCCGGAGGCATGCCCATCGCCGACGGATTTCCACCGAACTGAAACGAGGTTATAGCATTAAACGGATGTGCACTTTGTCCCTTCTCGGCCAGAGTGTGCTTGCTTGCACGGCATGGATGCTAGTAGTATTCTAACCGCCCCTTTTCGTTCTTTTCCCTCACAGCCCGTCGTCGGCTTTGTCTTTACGAATCCACAGGTCTCTCTCTCTCTTCACCCCCTCGCTTCGCCTCCTTCTGCATGCCTGGCGTCTCTCACAGGAATGCAGGGGCGAGCCATGTTTGTCGCATAGCCGGCCCAATAACCTCGCGCGTCTCGGCTCTCGCCTCCTCTGCGTCTCTCTCCGTCCCCACTGGCCTAGGCTGGCTGCCCCCTACAGCAACCTCCCGCCCTAATACCACTCATGCTCGTCATTCGGCCCGCCCCAGCAAAATCATCATTACAGCAAGCGGCCGAAATCACGAAAAAAAATGCACGGGTATGAAGAGCAATTGGCAAGAAAGGTAACATGCACGAATTGTTAATTTGCGAATAAGACATACCTGTGGGTGCATTCCATTCATCATTCCCGGAGGGCCGAAACTGTTCGGAACAAATCCCTAAACAAACCATGAAAATCCATGTACTGCATGTTTAATTGCAATTAACACAAACTCACGTAATCGTGGAACGCCTTGGCTTCCAATGTAGCTGATCCTTCAGGTCCATCTCTCCTTTCGGGGGCGGCACAGTACAAATCCCAGAACACACTGCAAACAAACATTTCAGATGCAAAAAATACGTATTTATGAACACGGTTGAATTGAATTGAAATGAACACGGAACGCCCAAAATAAACAAAAAAAAGTAAATACTCACAGCCACCAATTTTGCAAAAATCCTGGACCAGTTTCGCATGGAGTAGCATTCTTAGCGTTAGTAGTATTCTGGAAAAAAATAACATAAAAATAACTGATACAGTAGACAATAGAACATCAAATATAAAAACAACATAAAAGAACCAACTCACAGCTAGCACCTCGTTTTTAAAAGATTCGGCGGTCTTCGACGCTCCGGAATGCACCAAATATTCATATACATAACTGGCGAGTCTGCAAACAATGGTGGATGCACAATATTTGCGAAAATCTCACTTCTCCTTCGCCTGGATGTCGTTTTGGCTGACGGGAGGAGGTTGCATGGGTGCGCCTGTAGGCCTCCGTGCTTGCTGCTGATTGAACATTGATTAGTACCGAATGATCATCTCAGGCAACCTGAAAACAAATACGGTTTTCGGATAAAAATGAGACAAACGCGGCAGCAACTTGTACCGACGAAATCTGCAATTTGTAGCAAAACACAATAAATGTATACTAAATTAGTGGTGTTGCCAAACAGACAATTGATTCTTATGTTACAACGTATATTACATTCAAATAATATCAAAATGATAATAACAGAACGAAAAAAAGAGTATTATGTATAGATAGAAGATCCACAGTGTACGGACAGGCTAATACCGTCAATCTGTATGATATACAAATCACATCTAATGAAGAAATTTGACTAACAATGCATGAAACAATAAATAACTCCACGTTATTGATCTAATCTGCGACTAAACTAGGGAAAATGAGCTAGACGCGACATAAAAGAACTTTAAAATAAAGAATAATGCGGATAAAGACATTTTCAAGATATCCATAAAGATATCACGTGTATATTTCATGCAAATCTGTTTTAATAATAAAAGGTCACATTACATTGTTTCAAAAATTTGCATACATTTGGCGCTAGTCCAGTAGTATTGATCGAATATGATGTGCAAGCGTGGATACGCGACGCGTACCTCTCTGCGCGGCATTGAGTTACTGTAAGTAAGAACACGCATGGCCGTTTGCCAATAGGACTCAGAAGTTGTAAAAAAAATTATAGTATTTTTTATAATATTCTTATAATATTCTTAGTTTTATAATATTCTTTATCCCACGCTTATCGCAATTTCACGCAGGTTTCATTACAGATGTATATGAACAGCACGTCATATCGCATAATAGGCGCACTAGCCTTGTTCTTCATGATGCAGCTGTTTTTCACTTGGTCCAAGTTTACCTCGCTGGATGAGGACAAAATGACGTTAGAAGCGCAAGTGCAGATGTTGACTCGGAAAAAGGAGGAGCTGCAGATGAAGATCGCGGACTACGAGCGTGACGCGCACCGCATCGAACTGCGCCTAGAGAAGACGAACGTCCAGTAAGTAAATCAGCTGATTGCGAAACGTGTAACCATAGTCATTTCTACTCTTATAGTATTGAGTTATGGTGTGAGTTACGTCTCGGTGTGTTTAGATTACGTGATCAGATCCGGCTGTTAGGCCCAGGCCGGAAGTCTGATCCGATGATCTACTTCATCACACCCACGCACTTCCGTCCCACGCAGCGAGCCGATATGACCCGCCTCGCGCAGTCACTCGCACAGGTATATCATTCAACTTGTGTTGTTCTTGAACGAACTGCTGTGCAGGTGCCGAACCTGTTCTGGATTGTGGTCGAGGACGGCGACTCGATCACACCAGGAATTGCCGACATCATCAAAAGGTGGGTTCGATCGTTGTTGGGTGCTTGCGCATGTTGTAGTTATAATTGTACAGGACAAAGCTGCCACACGCGCACATGAACGCGAAGACTCGTACGGACATGAAGATGAAGCACACGGATCCGAACTGGAAGCTGCCGCGAGGAGTCGAGCAGAGGAATCTCGCACTCGACTGGATCAGGTATCCATTTTTTCCTATTACATATTGATCTTTCCTATTACATATTATAAGTTTGTTTGATACTCTCCTGTTGTCTCGTTGGTATATCGTTGGTATTAGATATTTTTATTGCTTTGTAGGAAGCAGTTAGGCACTGCTCAGACGGGCGTCGTCTACTTTGGCGATGACGACAACGTGTACGACTGGCGGCTGTTCAGTGAGATGCGAAAGGTAGGGCTGTCTTGTCGCGTGTGTACCGGGTGTTTTGTAGGTGAACCGCGTGGGTATCTGGCCGGTCGGCGTCGTCGGCGGACTCGTCGTGGAAACGCCCACTTTTCAACAAGGTCAGCTCCCTCTCCCTCTCCCTCTCCCTCTCTCTCTCCCTCTCCCTCTCCCTCTCCCTCTCCCTCTTTTCCTAAACTCACTTCTCCTCAGGTTCCATCACTGGTTTCAATGCCATCTGGAAGCCGGAGCGTCCTTTCCCCATTGACATGGCCGCTTTCGCCTTCAACATCTCCCTACTCAACTCGCATTCGAACGCCGCATTCAGCTACGATGTGCAGAGGGGATATCAGGTATTTTATGTTGTTTCTGTTTCCCCTTTCCGGCGTGAAACGTGTCACCTGTTGCAGGAGTCTCACATTCTCGAGTCACTGGGACTTAGCCGCTCGGATCTGGAACCACTGGCGGACGGGTGCAAGAAGGTTTACGTGTGGCATACCCGGACAGAGAAGGTGAGTGAGAGAGAGATGGAGGGAGGGAGAGAGGGGGGAGAGAGAGAGAAAAGGGGAGAGAGAGAGAGAGAGAGAGATGGCTTGCAGGCCAAGTTGTCGAAGGAAGACTGGCAACGAATCGCCGACGGTGATTTGGATTCATTGGAGAGGGAGACATTTGGACTGTAAATTGGGCATTATTTTATTTTTCTGTTCCTTTTTTTAAATTTTTTTTCTGTTTTCGCATTCTGTCATTCTTGTCATAATATTGCCCCCTATGCATTGCCTTTCACATTTCACGGGTTGTAGTTTGTTGAGGTAGGTTTATAGTTTATAGTTGTGCACTTGATAAATATTTATAGTTTTTCATGATATTGTGGTTTTTGAATACCATAATGGTTTTGAAAGCCATGTGATATCTGCTCAATGGGGAGAGGTAATGGTTCTACGAATCATGTTGAGATGGGAGAGCGCAAGGGCCAGAACTTCTACTACCCGCCGGACTTTGATCCGAAGAAACACAAGACACTGAATGGCTACCACGGAGTGCACGCGCTGCGAGAGAGGGCCTGCAAGATCGGACAGGGCATCCTCATCATCAGGTAGGCAGGCAGGTATTGGGGGTATAGGTTTCTAACCGGACACGCTCTTTCAGATTCGAGATGCCGTTCAATATCTGGTGCCTGGGCTGCCACAACCATGTCGCTATGGGGGTGCGCTACAATGCCGAGAAGAAGAAGGTGCGAGAGAGAGAGAGAAAGAGAGAGAGCGAGGGAGGAGAGAGAGCGAGGATGAGAAGACAGTCCCATTCAGGTCGGTATGTACTTCACGACTCCTCTGTACGAATTCCGCATGAAGTGCGTCTACTGCGATACGTTTTATGTGATTCGCACAGATCCAAAGGTGAGCAATGAGCATGTTGTTTCACGTTTTTTTATACTGCTTATGCCGATTTCATCGACCCGAAAATGCGATATTGGATAAGAAGATTTGTGTGTGTTGCAGAACTTTGACTACGAGTTGGTGGAGGGGTGCAAGCGGCAGGAGAAGCGATGGGATCCATCGACGGAAGACGGACACGCGCCCATAGACAGGGCATTCACTCACAAACTGGCCGCCGATCCCATGTTCAAAGTGGAACACCATGAAGAGGTGAGTACTGGAGGAGGGGAACTGGTTTGTTACCGTGCCACGTGCCACTGTTCAGGACAAGATCAAAGGCACAACGGAGGACCAGCGACAGGATAAGATCGAGTGGGTGCAGGAAAGACTGCGAGACGACTATGCCGCCAATCAGGCGCTCAGAAGACAGTTCAGAGTGAGTCGATTTGCAATACGTTGAGTTCTGTGACATGCCGTGTTGGGAACTATTTCGAATATTTCGATTGTGAAGTTGTGATATTTGCAAAACGGTTGTTTTGAATGTTGTGTTGCAGCGAGAGAAGGCGGATCTGACGGAGAAACGGGCGGCGGACGCGGATCTGCTGTCGCGGGCATCCCTCTCCATCCCCCTGGTGCCAGAGAGGGAGGAGGACAAGAAGGTGGCCAGCATGCTGCAGAGGTACAAGACTGTCAAGAGTGAGTCGAGCTTCCCCCTCTTCTCTCCCTTTCTCTCCTATCTCTCTCCCCTCTCTCCCTCTTTCATCCCTTGTCTTTCAGCCTACGAGGAGCGTCAGGCCGAGCATCGCGATGCCATCGAGTCGATGCGCATATTCGACAAACCCGGCTCATCCAATGTAAAGGTTGTTTTTTTCTCGATAAGTTCAACATGGTTTTTTCAAACAAACATAACGAGTTCCTACGCAGTCATTTCACACACCCATTTCAGGCAACCAGCAATGATCCGGCGGACCGTCTGAAGCAGTCGATTCGCAGCAAGAGGAACAGGGACATGAACGACTCGTTCGCCTCCTTCTTCTGCCAGGGGCCGTCGACCAGCAAGAGGGCCATGCTGGGCATAGTGAGGAAGGCCAAGAGGGAGCAGGAGCAGGAGCAGGAAGAGGAGGATGAGGAGGTGGTGGAAGTGAAGCAGGAGGGGGCAGGCCTGGGGACTGCTCCCGTCAAGAAGGAGCAGCCGGATGAGAAGCCAGACAACAAGGCGCCCGTCGCTCTGGCTGCACTCGGAGACTATGGCAGCAGCTCCGATAGCGATTGAATCGATTGTTTACTTGTACAGAATCATTAACTGGGTGATAAAGTAATAAAGATATTTATTGTGATGACGTAAACGTAACAAATCAACAGCAGAAACAAGTGTGCTTTGTACAACGGCGGTAACAATAACAATGTAATGTTTTGAGGGAGACAACGACTGATTAAATTAAAACAGAGAGAAGGTGAGAGCTAGACCGTTAGGCATGGAAGTGGATGCCGGCCTTGTTGAAGGCGAGTAAAAGTGCGAGGAAATCGGGGATGGCCATCGTCCTAGAACGCTTCTCGGCGAATCCGCCCTCCGTCAGCGTCTTCTCGATCAATCCCTTCATGTCGAGTTTCTTGTCCACCGGCTGAAACGGATGATAGTTGACGTACTCGATACACAGGACACAGGATGTATGTACACGTATACGCTGTAGAAATAAATATAGTATGGACCTTGTTCTGGACAGAGCATAGCTTCCTGTAGTTGTCCTCGATCAGCTCGGCAACCTGTTTCTGTTTGAAGATGGAGAGGAGCGTCTTGTTCTTTCGGAGGAAGCACAAACGAAGCATACCCTCCCACTCCTGAAATCAATTATCAATCACATACAATACATCGGTGTAATAAAGTGCATAGGACGTAATACAGTGCATATGACATATGACGTACATCGAACGATATAGGCGGGGGCGGGTTCTTGGGTGCGATGCGGACGACGGCCGAGTCCACCTTCGGGGGAGGCCGGAACTCGGTGCGCTTCACCTTCATCAGATGCTCCACCTACAACAGACATGCTACATCAAAGCACATAATTAACAATTAACATGACACATTATGAAGTCACAGGTGTTTGAATGAGTAATGCTCACTTTGGCGAGTAGCTGAACATTGACGGAAAGTCGGCAGTAGTCCTTGTCTCCTGGCTGGGCAGTCAAGCGATCCGCAAACTCTTTCTGAAACATGAGCACCGCGTACCTGCAATACAACATCATAGTCTCGACAAGCATGGGTGGAGAGGGTACCTGGGCAGCGGTCGCTGGAGAAGGAGCTTGAATACGAAGGGCGACGAGATCTGGTAGGGCAAGTTGGCGACGCATACGTCGAAGAATGGCCACTCCGAGCGCATCACGTCTCCTGGACGCACCTCCAGCTTGTGCTGCAGCGGACTGAAACAGAAGACGTATGTACACGGTCAACATTTGTATATACTAGCATTTTCGCAACTTGATTGATTTCCATAATTTCACTTTGCATCTTCATTTCCCACGCGCGCTCATTTGTCGACCGCCAGTTTCGCATTAGCCTGGGCTGATTGGCCACATAAAAAGGATGAGAAGAAAAGGACAGGCACCACTCACGAGTCAACACAACTGAAGATGGCGCCGAAGAAGGGAGGATCCGGAGAGATGCCCGAGGGAGACTACGAGAAGGGAAAGAAGATCTACAAGCAGCGTTGCGCACAGTGCCACGTCGTCGACTCGCCCGCCACCAAGACCGGCCCCACTCTGCAGGGAGTCATGGGACGCACGTCCGGAACTGTCCCCGGATTCGACTACTCCGCCGCCAACAAGAGCAAGGTGTGCTAGCTACTCGGCCTCCTCTCGCTTTCATCCTTCTCACAATGTTTCTTTCAGGGAGTCGTCTGGGAGAAGCAGACGCTGTTCGACTATCTGCTCGACCCTAAGAAGTACATCCCTGGCACCAAGATGGTGTTCGCCGGTCTCAAGAAGCCCGATGAGCGCGCCGATCTCATCAAGTACATCGAGGTGGAAAGCGCCAAGAAGTAATCGACAGTCGTCGATGCTGTCGATCACCACTAGTCGCCACTCTTCCGGCTACTAACAGATCAAATGATATGCGAACATTATTGTCGATAAATGTGTCAAAACGTTAACAACTTAAAAACTTGAAAGCAAGTTTAAAAGCAAAACAAAACAACACCAAAAAACAAGAACACTCACCCTCCCATCACTCGCTTCTTCACCTCTGCAACCATTCTCGGATCAATCTCGCAAGCGATAACCTAAATAGTGTTCGATAATTGATCGATACTTAAAAGAGGGTTACCTTCTGAGCGTGCTCAAGGATCTTGACGGTAAGGTTACCAGTTCCGGGTCCAACCTCGAGAACAGTATCAGTGCTCTTCAGAGCAGACTAAAAGAAACATCAAAGTAACATCGAATAAGTTGCGAATGCAATAGTAAACAAGCAATTGGAGATGCGAATGGTTTGACTAACCTTTTCGATGATTGCGTTGACGATTCCGGGATTCTTCAGAATGTGCTGACCATGGTCGGTGTTAAACGGCAGAGCTGAATAACCACATTATAGTACTTGTTTCGCTTCACTAAGTTTGCATTTGAACAACATTTGAACAAACAAAACTCACCTTGTGTATTCTGCGCTGATCCAGTTTTCTTCGCAACTTTCTTGACCTTTCCCATGTTCTAAACAAAGCAACAATCATAAAACAAAACTTCACATTTATTACGAAATATATGAACAGATCAGAATATTGATTTCGAAAAATGAATATTTGTGTTACTAAAAAATGCAAATATCATTTTACTTTCAGCATTTAGAGCCGTCAACAGTGTTGATGACGTTGTAAACAAATCGGATGCTCACTTTTGTCAGCTGTTTTGTTTACATTGTTTATTTCACGTAACCTCTTTCAGAATGCGGGTAACTGCTGTTTGTCATCTGCGCCGCATCGTGAACAGCACCTATCACCCGTTTCACGCTATTCCCAAGCCTGACATCTGGCAGTCCCGCGAGCGTCTCAACCGATTCACCGCTGTAAATTATCTTGTTCTTATTTTTGTTCTTCTTCAACACTTTTTTCAGTGGCAATATGCGTCGGAGCGTGACACTGTGAAGGGCGCGTACCGGAAGCAGAATAAGGTGTTCCACTACCTCAATATGCAGCGCCAGGACGAGCCCAAGCTCGAGAAACACGTACGTATTCCTTTTTATTATTGTTACTTCTTCAATCTGTTTACTTCAATTTGTTTCATCTGTCTTGGTTGTGGTATCTTGATGTTCGTTCCATGATATTGTTACTAGCGTTGTTTGAGTAGTGTTGTTTGTAGTATGCGGAGGAGCGCGTGAAGGCAGCTCTGGCCGAGCACCACTTCGAGTACAAGCACTTCCGCAACATGCTCGACAAGGCACACATTCTCCTCGACAACATCGTCCTCTCACAGCTTGCAATCTACGAGCCCCGCACCTTCCAGGTTGGTCGAAAATAATCTTTGCACATTACATTGCATTGCGTATACGGTATACCTTCTCTAATGTTCTTCCTCTGACTAATGAGTATGTGCATGTCTATTTTGAAGTCTCTGGTTGCTCTGACGAAGGAGATGGCTGTGAAAGAGGGTCGCCCGGTGATTGGCGATTCGGCGGAGCACGCACACGCCGTCTCTCTCGACAACTCTCTGTTCGGAGAGCCCTATCCCCGCAAGGTACCAATCAAATATAGCTATCCATATCAAATTGAATTCACCTAATCTGCTGTCCAATTCCTGAATCGATCGTTGGTATATCCTTTGGATTATGGTTTTAAATATGGTTTAGTTATTCTACTGTGTTTCAGGTGTACTTCCCGAAGGGTGCTTCAGAAAACCACACGAACAAGCCGAGGAAGCTGCGTCCGGAAGAGTATTAGAAAGCCACCTTGTTTCAGTGATCATTTCACAGTAGAATTATCTAGTATAGTTTCTGTACACACATTGTTATTGTTGACGTTTCCCTTATTTCGCTATAAATATATTTCGTTTCTGTTCATGAAGAAAGGCAATCAATGTGTAAAACGATGTATATGAAAATACATGTCCATATGTATTGGTATAATACTGATTCTCACTGGGGTTTTGGAGATAGAATATTTTTTTTTATTTCTCTCGCAGCATGACTGGGCGGTGTCTTGTCCGCTTTACGAAGGGGGAGAGATGTGCTTCCGTGGCGCAATCGGCAGCGCGTTCGTCTGTTAACCGAAAGGTCGGAAGTTCGAACCTTCCCGGGAGCGGATTCTTTTGTATTCTTCGATGTCACCATTTTCGTTACTGCACGCGTCACTGATATCTTTAAATTCATTTTGGAACAAGTTATTTTATTTTTGAGATTTGGTAGGTGTGTATGTCTTTCCTGCAGTGAATGCGCGGTCCCGAAGTGTGATAGAGTTTCTAGTGGCAGGCATCCATTCCAACCATAGCTCAGTTGGTAGAGCGGAGGACTGTAGAGTTCGCAGCTATCCTTAGGTCACTGGTTCGAATCCGGTTGGTTGGATTTCTTTTGTCTTTTTTTCACTTCACTTAAACGGGACATAAAGACACGGAAACGTTTCACAGGTGTCTTGTTTTGTTTTTTTATACGTTTTATTTCACTTATCGCGAGATCAGGTGTTGCTTCGTGCCGAATACTAAAAGGCGCGCGTGGGAAGGTGTATCATTTAGACAGACGCCAGTTCGAGCCCGGTTAGCTCAGTCGGTAGAGCACCAGACTCTTAATCTGGTTGTCGCGGGTTCGAGCCCCGCATCGGGCTTAACATTTTGTTTTTGTTAGATCAATTTAATTGTATTATTACAATCATTTTGGGATCTCAATCTCCGATGAATTCAGTTTTATATCATATTTCATTCAAACTTGTTGAACATCAATGCAGCCCAGTTTTTTTCCCATTTGATCACATCTAAAAGCTTCACTCCGCAAAGGGGTGCCGTAAACCCGGTGTTCATTTGCTGCTGCGGGCAGGTATGAGGTGCTAGCCAATGGCTCATAAACTTACCTGGCTGGGAGGATCTCGTGATCATGAAGGCGGGACCTCTATGGCGAGGCTTCTCCATTGCACTTCGGGAGAGGCTGACCTGTATGGCAGTTCCGAGTTGGAATTGGCCAACAGCTAAATTTTTGAGTGAGGGGCTGCGTCCGCGCGGCCCTGACTATGATAATTTAGTGTTCACGAGAGCATACCTGTTACCTGAGCAACTACATCATCGTAGTATCTCTATCATAAAACAAAGCGGTAAAACTCGAAACGAAGATAGATAGCGACGGTTTAAAGAGCATCAGACAAGCCTGGTTAGCTCAGTCGGTAGAGCACCAGACTCTTAATCTGGTTGTCGCGGGTTCGAGCCCCGCATCGGGCTGTAGTTTTGTACTCGTTTATTGCCGCGCCGTGTCCTGCACATGTGGGGTCTTGTCCGCTTTACGAAGGGGGAGAGATGTGCTTCCGTGGCGCAATCGGCAGCGCGTTCGTCTGTTAACCGAAAGGTCGGAAGTTCGAACCTTCCCGGGAGCGGATTCTTTTGTATTCTTCGATGTCACCATTTTCGTTACTGCACGCGTCACTGATATCTTTAAATTCATTTTGGAACAAGTTATTTTATTTTTGAGATTTGGTAGGTGTGTATGTCTTTCCTGCAGTGAATGCGCGGTCCCGAAGTGTGATAGAGTTTCTAGTGGCAGGCATCCATTCCAACCATAGCTCAGTTGGTAGAGCGGAGGACTGTAGAGTTCGCAGCTATCCTTAGGTCACTGGTTCGAATCCGGTTGGTTGGATTTCTTTTGTCTTTTTTTCACTTCACTTAAACGGGACATAAAGACACGGAAACGTTTCACAGGTGTCTTGTTTTGTTTTTTTATACGTTTTATTTCACTTATCGCGAGATCAGGTGTTGCTTCGTGCCGAATACTAAAAGGCGCGCGTGGGAAGGTGTATCATTTAGACAGACGCCAGTTCGAGCCCGGTTAGCTCAGTCGGTAGAGCACCAGACTCTTAATCTGGTTGTCGCGGGTTCGAGCCCCGCATCGGGCTTAACATTTTGTTTTTGTTAGATCAATTTAATTGTATTATTACAATCATTTTGGGATCTCAATCTCCGATGAATTCAGTTTTATATCATATTTCATTCAAACTTGTTGAACATCAATGCAGCCCAGTTTTTTTCCCATTTGATCACATCTAAAAGCTTCACTCCGCAAAGGGGTGCCGTAAACCCGGTGTTCATTTGCTGCTGCGGGCAGGTATGAGGTGCTAGCCAATGGCTCATAAACTTACCTGGCTGGGAGGATCTCGTGATCATGAAGGCGGGACCTCTATGGCGAGGCTTCTCCATTGCACTTCGGGAGAGGCTGACCTGTATGGCAGTTCCGAGTTGGAATTGGCCAACAGCTAAATTTTTGAGTGAGGGGCTGCGTCCGCGCGGCCCTGACTATGATAATTTAGTGTTCACGAGAGCATACCTGTTACCTGAGCAACTACATCATCGTAGTATCTCTATCATAAAACAAAGCGGTAAAACTCGAAACGAAGATAGATAGCGACGGTTTAAAGAGCATCAGACAAGCCTGGTTAGCTCAGTCGGTAGAGCACCAGACTCTTAATCTGGTTGTCGCGGGTTCGAGCCCCGCATCGGGCTGTAGTTTTGTACTCGTTTATTGCCGCGCCGTGTCCTGCACATGTGGGGTCTTGTCCGCTTTACGAAGGGGGAGAGATGTGCTTCCGTGGCGCAATCGGCAGCGCGTTCGGCTGTTAACCGAAAGGTCGGAAGTTCGAACCTTCCCGGGAGCGGATTCTTTTGTATTCTTCGATGTCACCATTTTCGTTACTGCACGCGTCACTGATATCTTTAAATTCATTTTGGAACAAGTTATTTTATTTTTGAGATTTGGTAGGTGTGTATGTCTTTCCTGCAGTGAATGCGCGGTCCCGAAGTGTGATAGAGTTTCTAGTGGCAGGCATCCATTCCAACCATAGCTCAGTTGGTAGAGCGGAGGACTGTAGAGTTCGCAGCTATCCTTAGGTCACTGGTTCGAATCCGGTTGGTTGGATTTCTTTTGTCTTTTTTTCACTTCACTTAAACGGGACATAAAGACACGGAAACGTTTCACAGGTGTCTTGTTTTGTTTTTTTATACGTTTTATTTCACTTATCGCGAGATCAGGTGTTGCTTCGTGCCGAATACTAAAAGGCGCGCGTGGGAAGGTGTATCATTTAGACAGACGCCAGTTCGAGCCCGGTTAGCTCAGTCGGTAGAGCACCAGACTCTTAATCTGGTTGTCGCGGGTTCGAGCCCCGCATCGGGCTTAACATTTTGTTTTTGTTAGATCAATTTAATTGTATTATTACAATCATTTTGGGATCTCAATCTCCGATGAATTCAGTTTTATATCATATTTCATTCAAACTTGTTGAACATCAATGCAGCCCAGTTTTTTTCCCATTTGATCACATCTAAAAGCTTCACTCCGCAAAGGGGTGCCGTAAACCCGGTGTTCATTTGCTGCTGCGGGCAGGTATGAGGTGCTAGCCAATGGCTCATAAACTTACCTGGCTGGGAGGATCTCGTGATCATGAAGGCGGGACCTCTATGGCGAGGCTTCTCCATTGCACTTCGGGAGAGGCTGACCTGTATGGCAGTTCCGAGTTGGAATTGGCCAACAGCTAAATTTTTGAGTGAGGGGCTGCGTCCGCGCGGCCCTGACTATGATAATTTAGTGTTCACGAGAGCATACCTGTTACCTGAGCAACTACATCATCGTAGTATCTCTATCATAAAACAAAGCGGTAAAACTCGAAACGAAGATAGATAGCGACGGTTTAAAGAGCATCAGACAAGCCTGGTTAGCTCAGTCGGTAGAGCACCAGACTCTTAATCTGGTTGTCGCGGGTTCGAGCCCCGCATCGGGCTGTAGTTTTGTACTCGTTTATTGCCGCGCCGTGTCCTGCACATGTGGGGTCTTGTCCGCTTTACGAAGGGGGAGAGATGTGCTTCCGTGGCGCAATCGGCAGCGCGTTCGTCTGTTAACCGAAAGGTCGGAAGTTCGAACCTTCCCGGGAGCGGATTCTTTTGTATTCTTCGATGTCACCATTTTCGTTACTGCACGCGTCACTGATATCTTTAAATTCATTTTGGAACAAGTTATTTTATTTTTGAGATTTGGTAGGTGTGTATGTCTTTCCTGCAGTGAATGCGCGGTCCCGAAGTGTGATAGAGTTTCTAGTGGCAGGCATCCATTCCAACCATAGCTCAGTTGGTAGAGCGGAGGACTGTAGAGTTCGCAGCTATCCTTAGGTCACTGGTTCGAATCCGGTTGGTTGGATTTCTTTTGTCTTTTTTTCACTTCACTTAAACGGGACATAAAGACACGGAAACGTTTCACAGGTGTCTTGTTTTGTTTTTTTATACGTTTTATTTCACTTATCGCGAGATCAGGTGTTGCTTCGTGCCGAATACTAAAAGGCGCGCGTGGGAAGGTGTATCATTTAGACAGACGCCAGTTCGAGCCCGGTTAGCTCAGTCGGTAGAGCACCAGACTCTTAATCTGGTTGTCGCGGGTTCGAGCCCCGCATCGGGCTTAACATTTTGTTTTTGTTAGATCAATTTAATTGTATTATTACAATCATTTTGGGATCTCAATCTCCGATGAATTCAGTTTTATATCATATTTCATTCAAACTTGTTGAACATCAATGCAGCCCAGTTTTTTTCCCATTTGATCACATCTAAAAGCTTCACTCCGCAAAGGGGTGCCGTAAACCCGGTGTTCATTTGCTGCTGCGGGCAGGTATGAGGTGCTAGCCAATGGCTCATAAACTTACCTGGCTGGGAGGATCTCGTGATCATGAAGGCGGGACCTCTATGGCGAGGCTTCTCCATTGCACTTCGGGAGAGGCTGACCTGTATGGCAGTTCCGAGTTGGAATTGGCCAACAGCTAAATTTTTGAGTGAGGGGCTGCGTCCGCGCGGCCCTGACTATGATAATTTAGTGTTCACGAGAGCATACCTGTTACCTGAGCAACTACATCATCGTAGTATCTCTATCATAAAACAAAGCGGTAAAACTCGAAACGAAGATAGATAGCGACGGTTTAAAGAGCATCAGACAAGCCTGGTTAGCTCAGTCGGTAGAGCACCAGACTCTTAATCTGGTTGTCGCGGGTTCGAGCCCCGCATCGGGCTGTAGTTTTGTACTCGTTTATTGCCGCGCCGTGTCCTGCACATGTGGGGTCTTGTCCGCTTTACGAAGGGGGAGAGATGTGCTTCCGTGGCGCAATCGGCAGCGCGTTCGGCTGTTAACCGAAAGGTCGGAAGTTCGAACCTTCCCGGGAGCGGATTCTTTTGTATTCTTCGATGTCACCATTTTCGTTACTGCACGCGTCACTGATATCTTTAAATTCATTTTGGAACAAGTTATTTTATTTTTGAGATTTGGTAGGTGTGTATGTCTTTCCTGCAGTGAATGCGCGGTCCCGAAGTGTGATAGAGTTTCTAGTGGCAGGCATCCATTCCAACCATAGCTCAGTTGGTAGAGCGGAGGACTGTAGAGTTCGCAGCTATCCTTAGGTCACTGGTTCGAATCCGGTTGGTTGGATTTCTTTTGTCTTTTTTTCACTTCACTTAAACGGGACATAAAGACACGGAAACGTTTCACAGGTGTCTTGTTTTGTTTTTTTATACGTTTTATTTCACTTATCGCGAGATCAGGTGTTGCTTCGTGCCGAATACTAAAAGGCGCGCGTGGGAAGGTGTATCATTTAGACAGACGCCAGTTCGAGCCCGGTTAGCTCAGTCGGTAGAGCACCAGACTCTTAATCTGGTTGTCGCGGGTTCGAGCCCCGCATCGGGCTTAACATTTTGTTTTTGTTAGATCAATTTAATTGTATTATTACAATCATTTTGGGATCTCAATCTCCGATGAATTCAGTTTTATATCATATTTCATTCAAACTTGTTGAACATCAATGCAGCCCAGTTTTTTTCCCATTTGATCACATCTAAAAGCTTCACTCCGCAAAGGGGTGCCGTAAACCCGGTGTTCATTTGCTGCTGCGGGCAGGTATGAGGTGCTAGCCAATGGCTCATAAACTTACCTGGCTGGGAGGATCTCGTGATCATGAAGGCGGGACCTCTATGGCGAGGCTTCTCCATTGCACTTCGGGAGAGGCTGACCTGTATGGCAGTTCCGAGTTGGAATTGGCCAACAGCTAAATTTTTGAGTGAGGGGCTGCGTCCGCGCGGCCCTGACTATGATAATTTAGTGTTCACGAGAGCATACCTGTTACCTGAGCAACTACATCATCGTAGTATCTCTATCATAAAACAAAGCGGTAAAACTCGAAACGAAGATAGATAGCGACGGTTTAAAGAGCATCAGACAAGCCTGGTTAGCTCAGTCGGTAGAGCACCAGACTCTTAATCTGGTTGTCGCGGGTTCGAGCCCCGCATCGGGCTGTAGTTTTGTACTCGTTTATTGCCGCGCCGTGTCCTGCACATGTGGGGTCTTGTCCGCTTTACGAAGGGGGAGAGATGTGCTTCCGTGGCGCAATCGGCAGCGCGTTCGTCTGTTAACCGAAAGGTCGGAAGTTCGAACCTTCCCGGGAGCGGATTCTTTTGTATTCTTCGATGTCACCATTTTCGTTACTGCACGCGTCACTGATATCTTTAAATTCATTTTGGAACAAGTTATTTTATTTTTGAGATTTGGTAGGTGTGTATGTCTTTCCTGCAGTGAATGCGCGGTCCCGAAGTGTGATAGAGTTTCTAGTGGCAGGCATCCATTCCAACCATAGCTCAGTTGGTAGAGCGGAGGACTGTAGAGTTCGCAGCTATCCTTAGGTCACTGGTTCGAATCCGGTTGGTTGGATTTCTTTTGTCTTTTTTTCACTTCACTTAAACGGGACATAAAGACACGGAAACGTTTCACAGGTGTCTTGTTTTGTTTTTTTATACGTTTTATTTCACTTATCGCGAGATCAGGTGTTGCTTCGTGCCGAATACTAAAAGGCGCGCGTGGGAAGGTGTATCATTTAGACAGACGCCAGTTCGAGCCCGGTTAGCTCAGTCGGTAGAGCACCAGACTCTTAATCTGGTTGTCGCGGGTTCGAGCCCCGCATCGGGCTTAACATTTTGTTTTTG
Organism: Rhabditoides inermis; assembly: GCA_963966185.1. Lineage (NCBI taxonomy): Eukaryota > Metazoa > Nematoda > Chromadorea > Rhabditida > Rhabditidae > Rhabditoides > Rhabditoides inermis. The sequence continues at coordinate 891,014 of CAWZYM010000302.1, forward strand.
TTAGATCAATTTAATTGTATTATTACAATCATTTTGGGATCTCAATCTCCGATGAATTCAGTTTTATATCATATTTCATTCAAACTTGTTGAACATCAATGCAGCCCAGTTTTTTTCCCATTTGATCACATCTAAAAGCTTCACTCCGCAAAGGGGTGCCGTAAACCCGGTGTTCATTTGCTGCTGCGGGCAGGTATGAGGTGCTAGCCAATGGCTCATAAACTTACCTGGCTGGGAGGATCTCGTGATCATGAAGGCGGGACCTCTATGGCGAGGCTTCTCCATTGCACTTCGGGAGAGGCTGACCTGTATGGCAGTTCCGAGTTGGAATTGGCCAACAGCTAAATTTTTGAGTGAGGGGCTGCGTCCGCGCGGCCCTGACTATGATAATTTAGTGTTCACGAGAGCATACCTGTTACCTGAGCAACTACATCATCGTAGTATCTCTATCATAAAACAAAGCGGTAAAACTCGAAACGAAGATAGATAGCGACGGTTTAAAGAGCATCAGACAAGCCTGGTTAGCTCAGTCGGTAGAGCACCAGACTCTTAATCTGGTTGTCGCGGGTTCGAGCCCCGCATCGGGCTGTAGTTTTGTACTCGTTTATTGCCGCGCCGTGTCCTGCACATGTGGGGTCTTGTCCGCTTTACGAAGGGGGAGAGATGTGCTTCCGTGGCGCAATCGGCAGCGCGTTCGGCTGTTAACCGAAAGGTCGGAAGTTCGAACCTTCCCGGGAGCGGATTCTTTTGTATTCTTCGATGTCACCATTTTCGTTACTGCACGCGTCACTGATATCTTTAAATTCATTTTGGAACAAGTTATTTTATTTTTGAGATTTGGTAGGTGTGTATGTCTTTCCTGCAGTGAATGCGCGGTCCCGAAGTGTGATAGAGTTTCTAGTGGCAGGCATCCATTCCAACCATAGCTCAGTTGGTAGAGCGGAGGACTGTAGAGTTCGCAGCTATCCTTAGGTCACTGGTTCGAATCCGGTTGGTTGGATTTCTTTTGTCTTTTTTTCACTTCACTTAAACGGGACATAAAGACACGGAAACGTTTCACAGGTGTCTTGTTTTGTTTTTTTATACGTTTTATTTCACTTATCGCGAGATCAGGTGTTGCTTCGTGCCGAATACTAAAAGGCGCGCGTGGGAAGGTGTATCATTTAGACAGACGCCAGTTCGAGCCCGGTTAGCTCAGTCGGTAGAGCACCAGACTCTTAATCTGGTTGTCGCGGGTTCGAGCCCCGCATCGGGCTTAACATTTTGTTTTTGTTAGATCAATTTAATTGTATTATTACAATCATTTTGGGATCTCAATCTCCGATGAATTCAGTTTTATATCATATTTCATTCAAACTTGTTGAACATCAATGCAGCCCAGTTTTTTTCCCATTTGATCACATCTAAAAGCTTCACTCCGCAAAGGGGTGCCGTAAACCCGGTGTTCATTTGCTGCTGCGGGCAGGTATGAGGTGCTAGCCAATGGCTCATAAACTTACCTGGCTGGGAGGATCTCGTGATCATGAAGGCGGGACCTCTATGGCGAGGCTTCTCCATTGCACTTCGGGAGAGGCTGACCTGTATGGCAGTTCCGAGTTGGAATTGGCCAACAGCTAAATTTTTGAGTGAGGGGCTGCGTCCGCGCGGCCCTGACTATGATAATTTAGTGTTCACGAGAGCATACCTGTTACCTGAGCAACTACATCATCGTAGTATCTCTATCATAAAACAAAGCGGTAAAACTCGAAACGAAGATAGATAGCGACGGTTTAAAGAGCATCAGACAAGCCTGGTTAGCTCAGTCGGTAGAGCACCAGACTCTTAATCTGGTTGTCGCGGGTTCGAGCCCCGCATCGGGCTGTAGTTTTGTACTCGTTTATTGCCGCGCCGTGTCCTGCACATGTGGGGTCTTGTCCGCTTTACGAAGGGGGAGAGATGTGCTTCCGTGGCGCAATCGGCAGCGCGTTCGGCTGTTAACCGAAAGGTCGGAAGTTCGAACCTTCCCGGGAGCGGATTCTTTTGTATTCTTCGATGTCACCATTTTCGTTACTGCACGCGTCACTGATATCTTTAAATTCATTTTGGAACAAGTTATTTTATTATCTTTTAAAAGTACTTCCGTAAAAAGTGTTGTTTGTGTTAACCTGATTCAAGAAAAGCGCATGCATATATTATTAATTTTCGAAAAATCAAATCGTAAACACCTGAACATGAAAACTAACACAAACTTGCTCTTTCAAACGAATATAGAATAGTTACACGTAACATTCAGAATAATACGATTGTTTTGTTTATTTAGTGTTTTTTGCGGTTTATTATTTATGGTTTATCAGTAAAATAAAATGTTATTCGTGATGTTGTTTGACTCAATGTTTCAGGTATAAAAATGTCAAAAAAAATAAAACATGGAATTATTCAACATTAATTATTCAAAAATTATTCAACGTTTTGAAAGAGCAAGTTTGTGTTAGTTTTCATGTTCAGGTGTTTACGATTTGATTTTTCGAAAATTAATAATATATGCATGCGCTTTTCTTGAATCAGGTTAACACAAACAACACTTTTTACGGAAGTACTTTTAAAAGATAATATATGTCCTTTTGTTGAATTTCATAGAAATTTTCTCTCTCGTCTTCATACATGTAACATGTTCTTCTCTCATTTCATCAATTTCATTTCAAATTTATTCGATATTTTCTCGTTCTCTCGTTCTCTCCTTCCATTCCTTCCCTCCTTCTCTCCTTCTTTCCTTCTCTCCTCCTCTCCTTTCCTCCTTCTCTCCTCCCATTCCTTCCCTCCTTCTCTCCTTCTCCCCTTCTCTCCTCCTCTCCTCCTCTCCTTCCCTCCTTCCTTCCTTCCCTCCTTCTTTCCTTCTCTCTTTCTCTCGTTCTCTCTTTCTCTCGTTCTCTCTTTCTCTCGTTCTCTCGTTATCCCTTTCTCTCTTTCTCTCGTTCTCTAGTTCTCTCGTTCTCTCGTTCTCTCTTTCTCCCTTTCTCTCTTTTCTCTCTTTCTCTCGTTCTCTCTTTTCTCTCTTTTCTCTCTTTCTCTCGTTCTCTCTTTCTCTCGTTCTCTCGTTCTCTCGTTCTCTCGTTCTCTCGTTCTCTCCGTCTCTCCGTCTCTCCTTCTCTCCTTCCCTCCTTCCCCCCTTCTCCCTTTCTCTCTTTCTCTCGTTCTCTCGTTCTCTCGTTATCTAGTTCTCTCGTTATTTCGTTTTCTCTTTCTCTCGTTCTCTCGTTCTCTCGTTCTCTCGTTCTCTCGTTCTCTCGTTCTCTCGTTCTCTCGTTCTCGCGTGTCTCCTTCTCTTCTTCTCTCCTTCCCTCCTTCCCTCCTTCTCCCTTTCTCTTTTTCTCTAGTTCTCCAGTTCTCTCTTTCTCTCGTTCTCTCTTTCTCTCTTTCTCTCTTTCTCTCGTTCTCTCGTTCTCTCGTTCTCTCGTTCTCTCGTTCTCTCGTTCTCTCGTTCTCTCGTTTTCTCCGTCTCTCCGTCTCTCCTTCTCTTCTTCCCTCCTTCCCTCCTACCACCCTCCTTCTCTCTTTCTCTCGTTCTCTCGTTCTCTAGTTATATCGTTCTCTCGTTCTCTCGTTTCTCGTTCTCTCGTTCTCTCGTTTTCTCCGTCTCTCCGTCTCTCCTTCTCTTCTTCCCTCCTTCCCTCCTACCACCCTCCTTCTCTCTTTCTCTCGTTCTCTCGTTCTCTAATTATATCGTTCTCTCTTTCTTTCGTTCTCTCTTTCTCTTGTTCTCTCTTTCTCTCGTTTTCTCGTTCTCTCGTTCTCTCGTTCTCTCGTTCTCTCTTTATCTCGTTCTCTCTTTCTATCCTTCTCTCGTTCTCTCGTTCTCTCGTTCTCTCGTTCTCTCCGTCTCTCCTTCTCTTCTTCCCTCCTTCTCTCCTTCTCTCTTTCTCTCTTTCTCTCGTTCTCTATTTCTCTCGTTATATCGTTATATCGTTCTCTCTTTCTCTCGTTCTCTCGTGCTCTCGTTTTCTCGTTCTCTCGTTCTCTCGTTGTCTCGTTGTCTCGTTTTCTCGTTCTCTCTTTCTCTCTTTCTCTCCTTCCCTCCTTCCCTCCTCCTCCCATTCTCTCTTTCTCTCGTTCTCTAATTCTCTCGTTATATCGTTCTCGCTTTCTCTCGTTCTCTCTTTATCTCTTTCTCTCTTTCTCTCTTTCTTTCGTTCTCTAGTTCTCTCGTTCTCTCTTTCTATCCTTCTCTTCTTCTCTCCATCCCTCCTTCCCTCCTTCTCCCTTTCTCTCTTTCTCTCGTTCTCTAGCTCTCTCGTTCTCTTTTTATATCTTTCTCTCTTTCTCTGGTTCTCTCGTTCTCTCGTTCTCTCTTTCTATCCTTCTCTCGTTCTCTCGTTCTCTCGTTCTCTCCGTCTCTCCTTCCCTCCTTCCCTCCTCTCTTTTTCTCCTTTTCTCTCGTTATATCGTTCTCTCGTTCTCTCGTTCTCTCGTTCTCTCGTTCTCTCGTTCTCTCGTTCTCTCGTTCTCTCTTTCTCTCTCCCCTTACTAAATTCCTACTGATCGCAGCCACCAAAGTACATCTGTCTCTCTCCAAACAGCGTGCTCTCTCGCGTGCTCTCGCGCTCGCCCGCCAGCAGAGGGCTAGCTATCAGCTAGCGTGACTGGAAACGACACCCACCCACCCACCCACCCACCCACCCACCCACACGCTGGCCTTTCGCCTAGTGCGAGTGCGAGATCGCTCATAACTTCTTTCGGAGAAAAGATACAAAGATGCCGTCAATTAGTGATCTGCCCTATGGAACCGTGCGAATCTAACTAACATAAATTGGAAGACTTCACATTGTTGCTAACATGTCCTTTGGATATCGCTACTTGAAAATTCTGGCGCGAGCCTTATTTTAACCCAAGAGAGAGGGCGCTGCGCGCCCTCTCTAATTTTTGAGATTTGGTAGGTGTGTATGTCTTTCCTGCAGTGAATGCGCGGTCCCGAAGTGTGATAGAGTTTCTAGTGGCAGGCATCCATTCCAACCATAGCTCAGTTGGTAGAGCGGAGGACTGTAGAGTTCGCAGCTATCCTTAGGTCACTGGTTCGAATCCGGTTGGTTGGATTTCTTTTGTCTTTTTTCACTTTACTCAAACGGGACATAAAGACACGGAAACGTTTCACAGGTGTCTTGTTTTGTTTTTTATACGTTTTATTTCACTTATCGCGAGATCAGGTGTTGCTTCGTGCCGAATACTAAAAAGCGCGCGTGGGAAGGTGTATCATTTAGACAGACGTCAGTTCGAGCCCGGTTAGCTCAGTCGGTAGAGCACCAGACTCTTAATCTGGTTGTCGCGGGTTCGAGCCCCGCATCGGGCTTAACATTTTGTTTTTGTTAGATCAATTTGATTGTATTATTACAATCATTTTGGGATCTCAATCTCCGATGAATTCAGTTTTATATCATATTTCATTCAAACTTGTTGAACATCAATGCAGCCCAGTTTTTTCCCCATTTGATCACATCTAAAAGCTTCACTCCGCAAAGGGGTGCCGTAAACCCGGTGTTCATTTGCTGCTGCGGGCAGGTATGAGGTGCTAGCCAATGGCTCATAAACTTACCTGGCTGGGAGGATCTCGTGATCATGAAGGCGGGACCTCTATGGCGAGGCTTCTCCATTGCACTTCGGGAGAGGCTGACCTGTATGGCAGTTCCGAGTTGGAATTGGCCAACAGCTAAATTTTTGAGTGAGGGGCTGCGTCCGCGCGGCCCTGACTATGATAATTTAGTGTTCACGAGAGCATACCTGTTACCTGAGCAACTACATCATCGTAGTATCTTTATCATAAAACAAAACGGTAAAACTCGAAAAGAAGATAGATAGCGACGATTTAAAGAGCATCAGACAAGCCTGGTTAGCTCAGTCGGTAGAGCACCAGACTCTTAATCTGGTTGTCGCGGGTTCGAGCCCCGCATCGGGCTGTAGTTTTGTACTCGTTTATTGCCGCGCCGTGTCCTGCACATGTGGGGTCTTGTCCGCTGTACGAAGTGGGAGAGATGTGCTTCCGTGGCGCAATCGGCAGCGCGTTCGGCTGTTAACCGAAAGGTCGGAAGTTCGAACCTTCCCGGGAGCGGATTCTTTTGAATTCTTCGATGTCACCATTTTCGTTACTGCACGCGTCACTGATATCTTTAAATTCATTTTGGAACAAGTTATTTTATTTTTGAGATTTGGTAGGTGTGTATGTCTTTCCTGCAGTGAATGCGCGGTCCCGAAGTGTGATAGAGTTTCTAGTGGCAGGCATCCATTCCAACCATAGCTCAGTTGGTAGAGCGGAGGACTGTAGAGTTCGCAGCTATCCTTAGGTCACTGGTTCGAATCCGGTTGGTTGGATTTCTTTTGTCTTTTTTCACTTTACTCAAACGGGACATAAAGACACGGAAACGTTTCACAGGTGTCTTGTTTTGTTTTTATACGTTTTATTTCACTTATCGCGAGATCAGGTGTTGCTTCGTGCCGAATACTAAAAAGCGCGCGTGGGAAGGTGTATCATTTAGACAGACGTCAGTTCGAGCCCGGTTAGCTCAGTCGGTAGAGCACCAGACTCTTAATCTGGTTGTCGCGGGTTCGAGCCCCGCATCGGGCTTAACATTTTGTTTTTGTTAGATCAATTTGATTGTATTATTACAATCATTTTGGGATCTCAATCTCCGATGAATTCAGTTTTATATCATATTTCATTCAAACTTGTTGAACATCAATGCAGCCCAGTTTTTTCCCCATTTGATCACATCTAAAAGCTTCACTCCGCAAAGGGGTGCCGTAAACCCGGTGTTCATTTGCTGCTGCGGGCAGGTATGAGGTGCTAGCCAATGGCTCATAAACTTACCTGCTGGGAGGATCTCGTGATCATGAAGGCGGGACCTCTATGGCGAGGCTTCTCCATTGCACTTCGGGAGAGGCTGACCTGTATGGCAGTTCCGAGTTGGAATTGGCCAACAGCTAAATTTTTGAGTGAGGGGCTGCGTCCGCGCGGCCCTGACTATGATAATTTAGTGTTCACGAGAGCATACCTGTTACCTGAGCAACTACATCATCGTAGTATCTTTATCATAAAACAAAGCGGTAAAACTCGAAAAGAAGATAGATAGCGACGATTTAAAGAGCATCAGACAAGCCTGGTTAGCTCAGTCGGTAGAGCACCAGACTCTTAATCTGGTTGTCGCGGGTTCGAGCCCCGCATCGGGCTGTAGTTTTGTACTCGTTTATTGCCGCGCCGTGTCCTGCACATGTGGGGTCTTGTCCGCTGTACGAAGTGGGAGAGATGTGCTTCCGTGGCGCAATCGGCAGCGCGTTCGGCTGTTAACCGAAAGGTCGGAAGTTCGAACCTTCCCGGGAGCGGATTCTTTTGAATTCTTCGATGTCACCATTTTCGTTACTGCACGCGTCACTGATATCTTTAAATTCATTTTGGAACAAGTTATTTTATTTTTGAGATTTGGTAGGTGTGTATGTCTTTCCTGCAGTGAATGCGCGGTCCCGAAGTGTGATAGAGTTTCTAGTGGCAGGCATCCATTCCAACCATAGCTCAGTTGGTAGAGCGGAGGACTGTAGAGTTCGCAGCTATCCTTAGGTCACTGGTTCGAATCCGGTTGGTTGGATTTCTTTTGTCTTTTTTCACTTTACTCAAACGGGACATAAAGACACGGAAACGTTTCACAGGTGTCTTGTTTTGTTTTTTATACGTTTTATTTCACTTATCGCGAGATCAGGTGTTGCTTCGTGCCGAATACTAAAAAGCGCGCGTGGGAAGGTGTATCATTTAGACAGACGTCAGTTCGAGCCCGGTTAGCTCAGTCGGTAGAGCACCAGACTCTTAATCTGGTTGTCGCGGGTTCGAGCCCCGCATCGGGCTTAACATTTTGTTTTGTTAGATCAATTTGATTGTATTATTACAATCATTTTGGGATCTCAATCTCCGATGAATTCAGTTTTATATCATATTTCATTCAAACTTGTTGAACATCAATGCAGCCCAGTTTTTTCCCCATTTGATCACATCTAAAAGCTTCACTCCGCAAAGGGGTGCCGTAAACCCGGTGTTCATTTGCTGCTGCGGGCAGGTATGAGGTGCTAGCCAATGGCTCATAAACTTACCTGGCTGGGAGGATCTCGTGATCATGAAGGCGGGACCTCTATGGCGAGGCTTCTCCATTGCACTTCGGGAGAGGCTGACCTGTATGGCAGTTCCGAGTTGGAATTGGCCAACAGCTAAATTTTTGAGTGAGGGGCTGCGTCCGCGCGGCCTGACTATGATAATTTAGTGTTCACGAGAGCATACCTGTTACCTGAGCAACTACATCATCGTAGTATCTTTATCATAAACAAAACGGTAAAACTCGAAAAGAAGATAGATAGCGACGATTTAAAGAGCATCAGACAAGCCTGGTTAGCTCAGTCGGTAGAGCACCAGACTCTTAATCTGGTTGTCGCGGGTTCGAGCCCCGCATCGGGCTGTAGTTTTGTACTCGTTTATTGCCGCGCCGTGTCCTGCACATGTGGGGTCTTGTCCGCTGTACGAAGTGGGAGAGATGTGCTTCCGTGGCGCAATCGGCAGCGCGTTCGGCTGTTAACCGAAAGGTCGGAAGTTCGAACCTTCCCGGGAGCGGATTCTTTTGAATTCTTCGATGTCACCATTTTCGTTACTGCACGCGTCACTGATATCTTTAAATTCATTTTGGAACAAGTTATTTTATTTTTGAGATTTGGTAGGTGTGTATGTCTTTCCTGCAGTGAATGCGCGGTCCCGAAGTGTGATAGAGTTTCTAGTGGCAGGCATCCATTCCAACCATAGCTCAGTTGGTAGAGCGGAGGACTGTAGAGTTCGCAGCTATCCTTAGGTCACTGGTTCGAATCCGGTTGGTTGGATTTCTTTTGTCTTTTTTCACTTTACTCAAACGGGACATAAAGACACGGAAACGTTTCACAGGTGTCTTGTTTTGTTTTTTATACGTTTTATTTCACTTATCGCGAGATCAGGTGTTGCTTCGTGCCGAATACTAAAAAGCGCGCGTGGGAAGGTGTATCATTTAGACAGACGTCAGTTCGAGCCCGGTTAGCTCAGTCGGTAGAGCACCAGACTCTTAATCTGGTTGTCGCGGGTTCGAGCCCCGCATCGGGCTTAACATTTTGTTTTTGTTAGATCAATTTGATTGTATTATTACAATCATTTTGGGATCTCAATCTCCGATGAATTCAGTTTTATATCATATTTCATTCAAACTTGTTGAACATCAATGCAGCCCAGTTTTTTCCCCATTTGATCACATCTAAAAGCTTCACTCCGCAAAGGGGTGCCGTAAACCCGGTGTTCATTTGCTGCTGCGGGCAGGTATGAGGTGCTAGCCAATGGCTCATAAACTTACCTGGCTGGGAGGATCTCGTGATC
>CAWZYM010000303.1:0-42500 GCA_963966185.1 Rhabditoides inermis
AACTTCCGACCTTTCGGTTAACAGCCGAACGCGCTGCCGATTGCGCCACGGAAGCACACCGCTGTCACTTCATAGATCGGAAAAGACCCCACTCTTGCAGGATAAGGCGCGACAATGAATGCATACAAAACTACAAAATTTCGGCTCGATGTTGTGCTTGAATCCACAGTAACAGGAATGAAGTCTGGTGCTGTAAAGACGGAAGTGAGACGGAAGTCCCGAAACACACTGTGGAAATTATCCTTCCACCGCGGAATGCATTCACTTATTTGGGTCTCATCAACAAATTAAACGAGATGAGTGTGTCAGTGTTCGTTAAGGTTTCTTATGGTGGATTATACCTAGTATAAGTATTGTCAGGGCCGCGCGAACGCAGCCCCTCACTCAAAAATTTAGCTGTTGGCCAATTCCAACTCGGAACTGCCATACAGGTCAGCCTCTCCCGAAGTGCAATGGAGAAGCCTCGCCATAGAGGTCCCGCCTTCATGATCACGAGATCCTCCCAGCCAGGTAAGTTTATGATTAGTTGGCTCGCCGCTTGTCACTGACCATAGCAGTCAATGTGCGCCGGGTTTACCGCCAGTCAGTCTTATCGGCTTGCAGCTTTCCAAAAAGGGAGGCATACCTTCATGACATCGATGGTCTTTTGAATTTGAGGTAAATATGAAAGAAAGTAAAATTGAAACGAGATTACGACTTTCAATTTATTAAAAACTTACAGACAAATCATGCGTAATAGAACAAAAAGTTAAGCCCGATGCGGGGCTCGAACCCGCGACAACCAGATTAAGAGTCTGGTGCTCTACCGACTGAGCTAACCAGGCACGTTCTGTCTATCTTTCAATGGGTACGCAATGCCGTGACGGCACTTTGTCGATGTACTAGGTGGAGCATATTTTTGCGTTAACAAAATGAAGAAAAAGTGTAAAACCGGAAATTGTATCTCTGTGCAACTTATTCATACGTGCTCAATATACTCACGCGAAGATTAAAATGGCAAAAGAAATCCAACCAACCGGATTCGAACCAGTGACCTAAGGATAGCTGCGAACTCTACAGTCCTCCGCTCTACCAACTGAGCTATGGTTGGAATGGATGCGTGTCACTCGGAACTCTATCACACTTCGGGACCGCGCACTCATTACTCTATGGGCACACTTCACTATCTCTCGCGCTCAAAAATAACTTAAATCCACTAGAAGTGAAAGTAGAGATGTGGCTGCCGCGTAATGTGATAAAAAGATAACCTTGAAGAAAACAAAAGAATACGCTCCCGGGAAGGTTCGAACTTCCGACCTTTCGGTTAACAGCCGAACGCGCTGCCGATTGCGCCACGGAAGCACACCGCTGTCACTTCATAGATCGGAAAAGACCCCACTCTTGCAGGATAAGGCGCGACAATGAATGCATAAAAACTACAAAATTTCGGCTCGATGTTGGGCTTGAATCCACTTCCACAGTAACAGGAATGAAGTCTGGTGCTGTAAAGACGGAAGTGAGACGGAAGTCCCGAAACACACTGTGGAAATTATCCTTCCACCGCGGAATGCATTCACTTATTTGGGTCTCATCAACAAATTAAACGAGATGAGTGTGTCAGTGTTCGTTAAGGTTTCTTATGGTGGATTATACCTAGTATAAGTATTGTCAGGGCCGCGCGAACGCAGCCCCTCACTCAAAAATTTAGCTGTTGGCCAATTCCAACTCGGAACTGCCATACAGGTCAGCCTCTCCCGAAGTGCAATGAAGAAGCCTCGCCATAGAGGTCCCGCCTTCATGATCACGAGATCCTCCCAGCCAGGTAAGTTTATGATTAGTTGGCTCGCCGCTTGTCACTGACCATAGCAATCAATGTGCGCCGGGTTTACCGCCAGTCAGTCTTATCGGCTTGCAGCTTTCCAAAAAGGGAGGCATACCTTCATGACATCGATGGTCTTTTGAATTTGAGGTAAATATGAAAGAAAGTAAAATTGAAACGAGATTACGACTTTCAATTTATTAAAAACTTACAGACAAATCATGCGTAATAGAACAAAAAGTTAAGCCCGATGCGGGGCTCGAACCCGCGACAACCAGATTAAGAGTCTGGTGCTCTACCGACTGAGCTAACCAGGCACGTTCTGTCTATCTTTCAATGGGTACGCAATGCCGTGACGGCACTTTGTCGATGTACTAGGTGGAGCATATTTTTGCGTTAACAAAATGAAGAAAAAGTGTAAAACCGGAAATTGTATCTCTGTGCAACTTATTCATACGTGCTCAATATACTCACGCGAAGATTAAAATGGCAAAAGAAATCCAACCAACCGGATTCGAACCAGTGACCTAAGGATAGCTGCGAACTCTACAGTCCTCCGCTCTACCAACTGAGCTATGGTTGGAATGGATGCGTGTCACTCGGAACTCTATCACACTTCGGGACCGCGCACTCATTACTCTATGGGCACACTTCACTATCTCTCGCGCTCAAAAATAACTTAAATCCACTAGAAGTGAAAGTAGAGATGTGGCTGCCGCGTAATGTGATAAAAAGATAACCTTGAAGAAAACAAAAGAATACGCTCCCGGGAAGGTTCGAACTTCCGACCTTTCGGTTAACAGCCGAACGCGCTGCCGATTGCGCCACGGAAGCACACCGCTGTCACTTCATAGATCGGAAAAGACCCCACTCTTGCAGGATAAGGCGCGACAATGAATGCATAAAAACTACAAAATTTCGGCTCGATGTTGGGCTTGAATCCACTTCCACAGTAACAGGAATGAAGTCTGGTGCTGTAAAGACGGAAGTGAGACGGAAGTCCCGAAACACACTGTGGAAATTATCCTTCCACCGCGGAATGCATTCACTTATTTGGGTCTCATCAACAAATTAAACGAGATGAGTGTGTCAGTGTTCGTTAAGGTTTCTTATGGTGGATTATACCTAGTATAAGTATTGTCAGGGCCGCGCGAACGCAGCCCCTCACTCAAAAATTTAGCTGTTGGCCAATTCCAACTCGGAACTGCCATACAGGTCAGCCTCTCCCGAAGTGCAATGAAGAAGCCTCGCCATAGAGGTCCCGCCTTCATGATCACGAGATCCTCCCAGCCAGGTAAGTTTATGATTAGTTGGCTCGCCGCTTGTCACTGACCATAGCAATCAATGTGCGCCGGGTTTACCGCCAGTCAGTCTTATCGGCTTGCAGCTTTCCAAAAAGGGAGGCATACCTTCATGACATCGATGGTCTTTTGAATTTGAGGTAAATATGAAAGAAAGTAAAATTGAAACGAGATTACGACTTTCAATTTATTAAAAACTTACAGACAAATCATGCGTAATAGAACAAAAAGTTTAGCCCGATGCGGGGCTCGAACCCGCGACAACCAGATTAAGAGTCTGGTGCTCTACCGACTGAGCTAACCAGGCACGTTCTGTCTATCTTTCAATGGGTACGCAATGCCGTGACGGCACTTTGTCGATGTACTAGGTGGAGCATATTTTTGCGTTAACAAAATGAAGAAAAAGTGTAAAACCGGAAATTGTATCTCTGTGCAACTTATTCATACGTGCTCAATATACTCACGCGAAGATTAAAATGGCAAAAGAAATCCAACCAACCGGATTCGAACCAGTGACCTAAGGATAGCTGCGAACTCTACAGTCCTCCGCTCTACCAACTGAGCTATGGTTGGAATGGATGCGTGTCACTCGGAACTCTATCACACTTCGGGACCGCGCACTCATTACTCTATGGGCACACTTCACTATCTCTCGCGCTCAAAAATAACTTAAATCCACTAGAAGTGAAAGTAGAGATGTGGCTGCCGCGTAATGTGATAAAAAGATAACCTTGAAGAAAACAAAAGAATACGCTCCCGGGAAGGTTCGAACTTCCGACCTTTCGGTTAACAGCCGAACGCGCTGCCGATTGCGCCACGGAAGCACACCGCTGTCACTTCATAGATCGGAAAAGACCCCACTCTTGCAGGATAAGGCGCGACAATGAATGCATACAAAACTACAAAATTTCGGCTCGATGTTGGGCTTGAATCCACAGTAACAGGAATGAAGTCTGGTGCTGTAAAGACGGAAGTGAGACGGAAGTCCCGAAACACACTGTGGAAATTATCCTTCCACCGCGGAATGCATTCACTTATTTGGGTCTCATCAACAAATTAAACGAGATGAGTGTGTCAGTGTTCGTTAAGGTTTCTTATGGTGGATTATACCTAGTATAAGTATTGTCAGGGCCGCGCGAACGCAGCCCCTCACTCAAAAATTTAGCTGTTGGCCAATTCCAACTCGGAACTGCCATACAGGTCAGCCTCTCCCGAAGTGCAATGGAGAAGCCTCGCCATAGAGGTCCCGCCTTCATGATCACGAGATCCTCCCAGCCAGGTAAGTTTATGATTAGTTGGCTCGCCGCTTGTCACTGACCATAGCAGTCAATGTGCGCCGGGTTTACCGCCAGTCAGTCTTATCGGCTTGCAGCTTTCCAAAAAGGGAGGCATACCTTCATGACATCGATGGTCTTTTGAATTTGAGGTAAATATGAAAGAAAGTAAAATTGAAACGAGATTACGACTTTCAATTTATTAAAAACTTACAGACAAATCATGCGTAATAGAACAAAAAGTTAAGCCCGATGCGGGGCTCGAACCCGCGACAACCAGATTAAGAGTCTGGTGCTCTACCGACTGAGCTAACCAGGCACGTTCTGTCTATCTTTCAATGGGTACGCAATGCCGTGACGGCACTTTGTCGATGTACTAGGTGGAGCATATTTTTGGTTAACAAAATGAAGAAAAAGTGTAAAACCGGAAATTGTATCTCTGTGCAACTTATTCATACGTGCTCAATATACTCACGCGAAGATTAAAATGGCAAAAGAAATCCAACCAACCGGATTCGAACCAGTGACCTAAGGATAGCTGCGAACTCTACAGTCCTCCGCTCTACCAACTGAGCTATGGTTGGAATGGATGCGTGTCACTCGGAACTCTATCACACTTCGGGACCGCGCACTCATTACTCTATGGGCACACTTCACTATCTCTCGCGCTCAAAAATAACTTAAATCCACTAGAAGTGAAAGTAGAGATGTGGCTGCCGCGTAATGTGATAAAAAGATAACCTTGAAGAAAACAAAAGAATACGCTCCCGGGAAGGTTCGAACTTCCGACCTTTCGGTTAACAGCCGAACGCGCTGCCGATTGCGCCACGGAAGCACACCGCTGTCACTTCATAGATCGGAAAAGACCCCACTCTTGCAGGATAAGGCGCGACAATGAATGCATACAAAACTACAAAATTTCGGCTCGATGTTGTGCTTGAATCCACAGTAACAGGAATGAAGTCTGGTGCTGTAAAGACGGAAGTGAGACGGAAGTCCCGAAACACACTGTGGAAATTATCCTTCCACCGCGGAATGCATTCACTTATTTGGGTCTCATCAACAAATTAAACGAGATGAGTGTGTCAGTGTTCGTTAAGGTTTCTTATGATGGATTATACCTAGTATAAGTATTGTCAGGGCCGCGCGAACGCAGCCCCTCACTCAAAAATTTAGCTGTTGGCCAATTCCAACTCGGAACTGCCATACAGGTCAGCCTCTCCCGAAGTGCAATGGAGAAGCCTCGCCATAGAGGTCCCGCCTTCATGATCACGAGATCCTCCCAGCCAGGTAAGTTTATGATTAGTTGGCTCGCCGCTTGTCACTGACCATAGCAGTCAATGTGCGCCGGGTTTACCGCCAGTCAGTCTTATCGGCTTGCAGCTTTCCAAAAAGGGAGGCATACCTTCATGACATCGATGGTCTTTTGAATTTGAGGTAAATATGAAAGAAAGTAAAATTGAAACGAGATTACGACTTTCAATTTATTAAAAACTTACAGACAAATCATGCGTAATAGAACAAAAAGTTAAGCCCGATGCGGGGCTCGAACCCGCGACAACCAGATTAAGAGTCTGGTGCTCTACCGACTGAGCTAACCAGGCACGTTCTGTCTATCTTTCAATGGGTACGCAATGCCGTGACGGCACTTTGTCGATGTACTAGGTGGAGCATATTTTTGCATTAACAAAATGAAGAAAAAGTGTAAAACCGGAAATTGTATCTCTGTGCAACTTATTCATACGTGCTCAATATACTCACGCGAAGATTAAAATGGCAAAAGAAATCCAACCAACCGGATTCGAACCAGTGACCTAAGGATAGCTGCGAACTCTACAGTCCTCCGCTCTACCAACTGAGCTATGGTTGGAATGGATGCGTGTCACTCGGAACTCTATCACACTTCGGGACCGCGCACTCATTACTCTATGGGCACACTTCACTATCTCTCGCGCTCAAAAATAACTTAAATCCACTAGAAGTGAAAGTAGAGATGTGGCTGCCGCGTAATGTGATAAAAAGATAACCTTGAAGAAAACAAAAGAATACGCTCCCGGGAAGGTTCGAACTTCCGACCTTTCGGTTAACAGCCGAACGCGCTGCCGATTGCGCCACGGAAGCACACCGCTGTCACTTCATAGATCGGAAAAGACCCCACTCTTGCAGGATAAGGCGCGACAATGAATGCATACAAAACTACAAAATTTCGGCTCGATGTTGTGCTTGAATCCACAGTAACAGGAATGAAGTCTGGTGCTGTAAAGACGGAAGTGAGACGGAAGTCCCGAAACACACTGTGGAAATTATCCTTCCACCGCGGAATGCATTCACTTATTTGGGTCTCATCAACAAATTAAACGAGATGAGTGTGTCAGTGTTCGTTAAGGTTTCTTATGGTGGATTATACCTAGTATAAGTATTGTCAGGGCCGCGCGAACGCAGCCCCTCACTCAAAAATTTAGCTGTTGGCCAATTCCATCTCGGAACTGCCATACAGGTCAGCCTCTCCCGAAGTGCAATGGAGAAGCCTCGCCATAGAGGTCCCGCCTTCATGATCACGAGATCCTCCCAGCCAGGTAAGTTTATGATTAGTTGGCTTGCCGCTTGTCACTGACCATAGCAGTCAATGTGCGCCGGGTTTACCGCCAGTCAGTCTTATCGGCTTGCAGCTTTCCAAAAAGGGAGGCATACCTTCATGACATCGATGGTCTTTTGAATTTGAGGTAAATATGAAAGAAAGTAAAATTGAAACGAGATTACGACTTTCAATTTATTAAAAACTTACAGACAAATCATGCGTAATAGAACAAAAAGTTAAGCCCGATGCGGGGCTCGAACCCGCGACAACCAGATTAAGAGTCTGGTGCTCTACCGACTGAGCTAACCAGGCACGTTCTGTCTATCTTTCAATGGGTACGCAATGCCGTGACGGCACTTTGTCGATGTACTAGGTGGAGCATATTTTTGCGTTAACAAAATGAAGAAAAAGTGTAAAACCGGAAATTGTATCTCTGTGCAACTTATTCATACGTGCTCAATATACTCACGCGAAGATTAAAATAGCAAAAGAAATCCAACCAACCGGATTCGAACCAGTGACCTAAGGATAGCTGCGAACTCTACAGTCCTCCGCTCTACCAACTGAGCTATGGTATGGTTGGAATGGATGCGTGCCACTCGGAACTCTATCACACTTCGGGACCGCGCACTCATTACTCTATGGGCACACTTCACTCTCTCTCGCGCTCAAAAATAACTTAAATCCACTAGAAGTGAAAGTAGAGATGTGGCTGCCGCGTAATGTGATAAAAAGATAACCTTGAAGAAAACAAAAGAATACGCTCCCGGGAAGGTTCGAACTTCCGACCTTTCGGTTAACAGCCGAACGCGCTGCCGATTGCGCCACGGAAGCACACCGCTGTTACTTCATAGATCGGAAAAGACCCCACTCTTGCAGGATAAGGCGCGACAATGAATGCATACAAAACTACAAAATTTCGGCTCGATGTTGGGCTTGAATCCACAGTAACAGGAATGAAGTCTGGTGCTGTAAAGACGGAAGTGAGCTAAACACACTGTGGAAATTATCCTTCCACCGCGGAATGCATTCACTTATTTGGGTCTCATCAACAAATTAAACGAGATGAGTGTGTCAGTGTTCGTTAAGGTTTCTTATGGTGGATTATACCTAGTATAAGTATTGTCAGGGCCGCGCGAACGCAGCCCCTCACTCAAAAATTTAGCTGTTGGCCAATTCCAACTCGGAACTGCCATACAGGTCAGCCTCTCCCGAAGTGCAATGGAGAAGCCTCGCCATAGAGGTCCCGCCTTCATGATCACGAGATCCTCCCAGCCAGGTAAGTTTATGATTAGTTGGCTCGCCGCTTGTCACTGACCATAGCAGTCAATGTGCGCCGGGTTTACCGCCAGTCAGTCTTATCGGCTTGCAGCTTTCCAAAAAGGGAGGCATACCTTCATGACATCGATGGTCTTTTGAATTTGAGGTAAATATGAAAGAAAGTAAAATTGAAACGAGATTACGACTTTCAATTTATTAAAAACTTACAGACAAATCATGCGTAATAGAACAAAAAGTTAAGCCCGATGCGGGGCTCGAACCCGCGACAACCAGATTAAGAGTCTGGTGCTCTACCGACTGAGCTAACCAGGCACGTTCTGTCTATCTTTCAATGGGTACGCAATGCCGTGACGGCACTTTGTCGATGTACTAGGTGGAGCATATTTTTGCGTTAACAAAATGAAGAAAAAGTGTAAAACCGGAAATTGTATCTCTGTGCAACTTATTCATACGTGCTCAATATACTCACGCGAAGATTAAAATGGCAAAAGAAATCCAACCAACCGGATTCGAACCAGTGACCTAAGGATAGCTGCGAACTCTACAGTCCTCCGCTCTACCAACTGAGCTATGGTTGGAATGGATGCGTGTCACTCGGAACTCTATCACACTTCGGGACCGCGCACTCATTACTCTATGGGCACACTTCACTATCTCTCGCGCTCAAAAATAACTTAAATCCACTAGAAGTGAAAGTAGAGATGTGGCTGCCGCGTAATGTGATAAAAAGATAACCTTGAAGAAAACAAAAGAATACGCTCCCGGGAAGGTTCGAACTTCCGACCTTTCGGTTAACAGCCGAACGCGCTGCCGATTGCGCCACGGAAGCACACCGCTGTCACTTCATAGATCGGAAAAGACCCCACTCTTGCAGGATAAGGCGCGACAATGAATGCATACAAAACTACAAAATTTCGGCTCGATGTTGGGCTTGAATCCACAGTAACAGGAATGAAGTCTGGTGCTGTAAAGACGGAAGTGAGACGGAAGTCCCGAAACACACTGTGGAAATTATCCTTCCACCGCGGAATGCATTCACTTATTTGGGTCTCATCAACAAATTAAACGAGATGAGTGTGTCAGTGTTCGTTAAGGTTTCTTATGGTGGATTATACCTAGTATAAGTATTGTCAGGGCCGCGCGAACGCAGCCCCTCACTCAAAAATTTAGCTGTTGGCCAATTCCAACTCGGAACTGCCATACAGGTCAGCCTCTCCCGAAGTGCAATGGAGAAGCCTCGCCATAGAGGTCCCGCCTTCATGATCACGAGATCCTCCCAGCCAGGTAAGTTTATGATTAGTTGGCTCGCCGCTTGTCACTGACCATAGCAGTCAATGTGCGCCGGGTTTACCGCCAGTCAGTCTTATCGGCTTGCAGCTTTCCAAAAAGGGAGGCATACCTTCATGACATCGATGGTCTTTTGAATTTGAGGTAAATATGAAAGAAAGTAAAATTGAAACGAGATTACGACTTTCAATTTATTAAAAACTTACAGACAAATCATGCGTAATAGAACAAAAAGTTAAGCCCGATGCGGGGCTCGAACCCGCGACAACCAGATTAAGAGTCTGGTGCTCTACCGACTGAGCTAACCAGGCACGTTCTGTCTATCTTTCAATGGGTACGCAATGCCGTGACGGCACTTTGTCGATGTACTAGGTGGAGCATATTTTTGCGTTAACAAAATGAAGAAAAAGTGTAAAACCGGAAATTGTATCTCTGTGCAACTTATTCATACGTGCTCAATATACTCACGCGAAGATTAAAATGGCAAAAGAAATCCAACCAACCGGATTCGAACCAGTGACCTAAGGATAGCTGCGAACTCTACAGTCCTCCGCTCTACCAACTGAGCTATGGTTGGAATGGATGCGTGTCACTCGGAACTCTATCACACTTCGGGACCGCGCACTCATTACTCTATGGGCACACTTCACTATCTCTCGCGCTCAAAAATAACTTAAATCCACTAGAAGTGAAAGTAGAGATGTGGCTGCCGCGTAATGTGATAAAAAGATAACCTTGAAGAAAACAAAAGAATACGCTCCCGGGAAGGTTCGAACTTCCGACCTTTCGGTTAACAGCCGAACGCGCTGCCGATTGCGCCACGGAAGCACACCGCTGTCACTTCATAGATCGGAAAAGACCCCACTCTTGCAGGATAAGGCGCGACAATGAATGCATACAAAACTACAAAATTTCGGCTCGATGTTGGGCTTGAATCCACAGTAACAGGAATGAAGTCTGGTGCTGTAAAGACGGAAGTGAGACGGAAGTCCCGAAACACACTGTGGAAATTATCCTTCCACCGCGGAATGCATTCACTTATTTGGGTCTCATCAACAAATTAAACGAGATGAGTGTGTCAGTGTTCGTTAAGGTTTCTTATGGTGGATTATACCTAGTATAAGTATTGTCAGGGCCGCGCGAACGCAGCCCCTCACTCAAAAATTTAGCTGTTGGCCAATTCCAACTCGGAACTGCCATACAGGTCAGCCTCTCCCGAAGTGCAATGGAGAAGCCTCGCCATAGAGGTCCCGCCTTCATGATCACGAGATCCTCCCAGCCAGGTAAGTTTATGATTAGTTGGCTCGCCGCTTGTCACTGACCATAGCAGTCAATGTGCGCCGGGTTTACCGCCAGTCAGTCTTATCGGCTTGCAGCTTTCCAAAAAGGGAGGCATACCTTCATGACATCGATGGTCTTTTGAATTTGAGGTAAATATGAAAGAAAGTAAAATTGAAACGAGATTACGACTTTCAATTTATTAAAAACTTACAGACAAATCATGCGTAATAGAACAAAAAGTTAAGCCCGATGCGGGGCTCGAACCCGCGACAACCAGATTAAGAGTCTGGTGCTCTACCGACTGAGCTAACCAGGCACGTTCTGTCTATCTTTCAATGGGTACGCAATGCCGTGACGGCACTTTGTCGATGTACTAGGTGGAGCATATTTTTGCGTTAACAAAATGAAGAAAAAGTGTAAAACCGGAAATTGTATCTCTGTGCAACTTATTCATACGTGCTCAATATACTCACGCGAAGATTAAAATGGCAAAAGAAATCCAACCAACCGGATTCGAACCAGTGACCTAAGGATAGCTGCGAACTCTACAGTCCTCCGCTCTACCAACTGAGCTATGGTTGGAATGGATGCGTGTCACTCGGAACTCTATCACACTTCGGGACCGCGCACTCATTACTCTATGGGCACACTTCACTATCTCTCGCGCTCAAAAATAACTTAAATCCACTAGAAGTGAAAGTAGAGATGTGGCTGCCGCGTAATGTGATAAAAAGATAACCTTGAAGAAAACAAAAGAATACGCTCCCGGGAAGGTTCGAACTTCCGACCTTTCGGTTAACAGCCGAACGCGCTGCCGATTGCGCCACGGAAGCACACCGCTGTCACTTCATAGATCGGAAAAGACCCCACTCTTGCAGGATAAGGCGCGACAATGAATGCATACAAAACTACAAAATTTCGGCTCGATGTTGGGCTTGAATCCACAGTAACAGGAATGAAGTCTGGTGCTGTAAAGACGGAAGTGAGACGGAAGTCCCGAAACACACTGTGGAAATTATCCTTCCACCGCGGAATGCATTCACTTATTTGGGTCTCATCAACAAATTAAACGAGATGAGTGTGTCAGTGTTCGTTAAGGTTTCTTATGGTGGATTATACCTAGTATAAGTATTGTCAGGGCCGCGCGAACGCAGCCCCTCACTCAAAAATTTAGCTGTTGGCCAATTCCAACTCGGAACTGCCATACAGGTCAGCCTCTCCCGAAGTGCAATGGAGAAGCCTCGCCATAGAGGTCCCGCCTTCATGATCACGAGATCCTCCCAGCCAGGTAAGTTTATGATTAGTTGGCTCGCCGCTTGTCACTGACCATAGCAGTCAATGTGCGCCGGGTTTACCGCCAGTCAGTCTTATCGGCTTGCAGCTTTCCAAAAAGGGAGGCATACCTTCATGACATCGATGGTCTTTTGAATTTGAGGTAAATATGAAAGAAAGTAAAATTGAAACGAGATTACGACTTTCAATTTATTAAAAACTTACAGACAAATCATGCGTAATAGAACAAAAAGTTAAGCCCGATGCGGGGCTCGAACCCGCGACAACCAGATTAAGAGTCTGGTGCTCTACCGACTGAGCTAACCAGGCACGTTCTGTCTATCTTTCAATGGGTACGCAATGCCGTGACGGCACTTTGTCGATGTACTAGGTGGAGCATATTTTTGCGTTAACAAAATGAAGAAAAAGTGTAAAACCGGAAATTGTATCTCTGTGCAACTTATTCATACGTGCTCAATATACTCACGCGAAGATTAAAATGGCAAAAGAAATCCAACCAACCGGATTCGAACCAGTGACCTAAGGATAGCTGCGAACTCTACAGTCCTCCGCTCTACCAACTGAGCTATGGTTGGAATGGATGCGTGTCACTCGGAACTCTATCACACTTCGGGACCGCGCACTCATTACTCTATGGGCACACTTCACTATCTCTCGCGCTCAAAAATAACTTAAATCCACTAGAAGTGAAAGTAGAGATGTGGCTGCCGCGTAATGTGATAAAAAGATAACCTTGAAGAAAACAAAAGAATACGCTCCCGGGAAGGTTCGAACTTCCGACCTTTCGGTTAACAGCCGAACGCGCTGCCGATTGCGCCACGGAAGCACACCGCTGTCACTTCATAGATCGGAAAAGACCCCACTCTTGCAGGATAAGGCGCGACAATGAATGCATACAAAACTACAAAATTTCGGCTCGATGTTGGGCTTGAATCCACAGTAACAGGAATGAAGTCTGGTGCTGTAAAGACGGAAGTGAGACGGAAGTCCCGAAACACACTGTGGAAATTATCCTTCCACCGCGGAATGCATTCACTTATTTGGGTCTCATCAACAAATTAAACGAGATGAGTGTGTCAGTGTTCGTTAAGGTTTCTTATGGTGGATTATACCTAGTATAAGTATTGTCAGGGCCGCGCGAACGCAGCCCCTCACTCAAAAATTTAGCTGTTGGCCAATTCCAACTCGGAACTGCCATACAGGTCAGCCTCTCCCGAAGTGCAATGGAGAAGCCTCGCCATAGAGGTCCCGCCTTCATGATCACGAGATCCTCCCAGCCAGGTAAGTTTATGATTAGTTGGCTCGCCGCTTGTCACTGACCATAGCAGTCAATGTGCGCCGGGTTTACCGCCAGTCAGTCTTATCGGCTTGCAGCTTTCCAAAAAGGGAGGCATACCTTCATGACATCGATGGTCTTTTGAATTTGAGGTAAATATGAAAGAAAGTAAAATTGAAACGAGATTACGACTTTCAATTTATTAAAAACTTACAGACAAATCATGCGTAATAGAACAAAAAGTTAAGCCCGATGCGGGGCTCGAACCCGCGACAACCAGATTAAGAGTCTGGTGCTCTACCGACTGAGCTAACCAGGCACGTTCTGTCTATCTTTCAATGGGTACGCAATGCCGTGACGGCACTTTGTCGATGTACTAGGTGGAGCATATTTTTGCGTTAACAAAATGAAGGAAAAGTGTAAAACCGGAAATTGTATCTCTGTGCAACTTATTCATACGTGCTCAATATACTCACGCGAAGATTAAAATGGCAAAAGAAATCCAACCAACCGGATTCGAACCAGTGACCTAAGGATAGCTGCGAACTCTACAGTCCTCCGCTCTACCAACTGAGCTATGGTTGGAATGGATGCGTGTCACTCGGAACTCTATCACACTTCGGGACCGCGCACTCATTACTCTATGGGCACACTTCACTATCTCTCGCGCTCAAAAATAACTTAAATCCACTAGAAGTGAAAGTAGAGATGTGGCTGCCGCGTAATGTGATAAAAAGATAACCTTGAAGAAAACAAAAGAATACGCTCCCGGGAAGGTTCGAACTTCCGACCTTTCGGTTAACAGCCGAACGCGCTGCCGATTGCGCCACGGAAGCACACCGCTGTCACTTCATAGATCGGAAAAGACCCCACTCTTGCAGGATAAGGCGCGACAATGAATGCATACAAAACTACAAAATTTCGGCTCGATGTTGGGCTTGAATCCACAGTAACAGGAATGAAGTCTGGTGCTGTAAAGACGGAAGTGAGACGGAAGTCCCGAAACACACTGTGGAAATTATCCTTCCACCGCGGAATGCATTCACTTATTTGGGTCTCATCAACAAATTAAACGAGATGAGTGTGTCAGTGTTCGTTAAGGTTTCTTATGGTGGATTATACCTAGTATAAGTATTGTCAGGGCCGCGCGAACGCAGCCCCTCACTCAAAAATTTAGCTGTTGGCCAATTCCAACTCGGAACTGCCATACAGGTCAGCCTCTCCCGAAGTGCAATGGAGAAGCCTCGCCATAGAGGTCCCGCCTTCATGATCACGAGATCCTCCCAGCCAGGTAAGTTTATGATTAGTTGGCTCGCCGCTTGTCACTGACCATAGCAGTCAATGTGCGCCGGGTTTACCGCCAGTCAGTCTTATCGGCTTGCAGCTTTCCAAAAAGGGAGGCATACCTTCATGACATCGATGGTCTTTTGAATTTGAGGTAAATATGAAAGAAAGTAAAATTGAAACGAGATTACGACTTTCAATTTATTAAAAACTTACAGACAAATCATGCGTAATAGAACAAAAAGTTAAGCCCGATGCGGGGCTCGAACCCGCGACAACCAGATTAAGAGTCTGGTGCTCTACCGACTGAGCTAACCAGGCACGTTCTGTCTATCTTTCAATGGGTACGCAATGCCGTGACGGCACTTTGTCGATGTACTAGGTGGAGCATATTTTTGCGTTAACAAAATGAAGGAAAAGTGTAAAACCGGAAATTGTATCTCTGTGCAACTTATTCATACGTGCTCAATATACTCACGCGAAGATTAAAATGGCAAAAGAAATCCAACCAACCGGATTCGAACCAGTGACCTAAGGATAGCTGCGAACTCTACAGTCCTCCGCTCTACCAACTGAGCTATGGTTGGAATGGATGCGTGTCACTCGGAACTCTATCACACTTCGGGACCGCGCACTCATTACTCTATGGGCACACTTCACTATCTCTCGCGCTCAAAAATAACTTAAATCCACTAGAAGTGAAAGTAGAGATGTGGCTGCCGCGTAATGTGATAAAAAGATAACCTTGAAGAAAACAAAAGAATACGCTCCCGGGAAGGTTCGAACTTCCGACCTTTCGGTTAACAGCCGAACGCGCTGCCGATTGCGCCACGGAAGCACACCGCTGTCACTTCATAGATCGGAAAAGACCCCACTCTTGCAGGATAAGGCGCGACAATGAATGCATACAAAACTACAAAATTTCGGCTCGATGTTGGGCTTGAATCCACAGTAACAGGAATGAAGTCTGGTGCTGTAAAGACGGAAGTGAGACGGAAGTCCCGAAACACACTGTGGAAATTATCCTTCCACCGCGGAATGCATTCACTTATTTGGGTCTCATCAACAAATTAAACGAGATGAGTGTGTCAGTGTTCGTTAAGGTTTCTTATGGTGGATTATACCTAGTATAAGTATTGTCAGGGCCGCGCGAACGCAGCCCCTCACTCAAAAATTTAGCTGTTGGCCAATTCCAACTCGGAACTGCCATACAGGTCAGCCTCTCCCGAAGTGCAATGGAGAAGCCTCGCCATAGAGGTCCCGCCTTCATGATCACGAGATCCTCCCAGCCAGGTAAGTTTATGATTAGTTGGCTCGCCGCTTGTCACTGACCATAGCAGTCAATGTGCGCCGGGTTTACCGCCAGTCAGTCTTATCGGCTTGCAGCTTTCCAAAAAGGGAGGCATACCTTCATGACATCGATGGTCTTTTGAATTTGAGGTAAATATGAAAGAAAGTAAAATTGAAACGAGATTACGACTTTCAATTTATTAAAAACTTACAGACAAATCATGCGTAATAGAACAAAAAGTTAAGCCCGATGCGGGGCTCGAACCCGCGACAACCAGATTAAGAGTCTGGTGCTCTACCGACTGAGCTAACCAGGCACGTTCTGTCTATCTTTCAATGGGTACGCAATGCCGTGACGGCACTTTGTCGATGTACTAGGTGGAGCATATTTTTGCGTTAACAAAATGAAGGAAAAGTGTAAAACCGGAAATTGTATCTCTGTGCAACTTATTCATACGTGCTCAATATACTCACGCGAAGATTAAAATGGCAAAAGAAATCCAACCAACCGGATTCGAACCAGTGACCTAAGGATAGCTGCGAACTCTACAGTCCTCCGCTCTACCAACTGAGCTATGGTTGGAATGGATGCGTGTCACTCGGAACTCTATCACACTTCGGGACCGCGCACTCATTACTCTATGGGCACACTTCACTATCTCTCGCGCTCAAAAATAACTTAAATCCACTAGAAGTGAAAGTAGAGATGTGGCTGCCGCGTAATGTGATAAAAAGATAACCTTGAAGAAAACAAAAGAATACGCTCCCGGGAAGGTTCGAACTTCCGACCTTTCGGTTAACAGCCGAACGCGCTGCCGATTGCGCCACGGAAGCACACCGCTGTCACTTCATAGATCGGAAAAGACCCCACTCTTGCAGGATAAGGCGCGACAATGAATGCATACAAAACTACAAAATTTCGGCTCGATGTTGGGCTTGAATCCACAGTAACAGGAATGAAGTCTGGTGCTGTAAAGACGGAAGTGAGACGGAAGTCCCGAAACACACTGTGGAAATTATCCTTCCACCGCGGAATGCATTCACTTATTTGGGTCTCATCAACAAATTAAACGAGATGAGTGTGTCAGTGTTCGTTAAGGTTTCTTATGGTGGATTATACCTAGTATAAGTATTGTCAGGGCCGCGCGAACGCAGCCCCTCACTCAAAAATTTAGCTGTTGGCCAATTCCAACTCGGAACTGCCATACAGGTCAGCCTCTCCCGAAGTGCAATGGAGAAGCCTCGCCATAGAGGTCCCGCCTTCATGATCACGAGATCCTCCCAGCCAGGTAAGTTTATGATTAGTTGGCTCGCCGCTTGTCACTGACCATAGCAGTCAATGTGCGCCGGGTTTACCGCCAGTCAGTCTTATCGGCTTGCAGCTTTCCAAAAAGGGAGGCATACCTTCATGACATCGATGGTCTTTTGAATTTGAGGTAAATATGAAAGAAAGTAAAATTGAAACGAGATTACGACTTTCAATTTATTAAAAACTTACAGACAAATCATGCGTAATAGAACAAAAAGTTAAGCCCGATGCGGGGCTCGAACCCGCGACAACCAGATTAAGAGTCTGGTGCTCTACCGACTGAGCTAACCAGGCACGTTCTGTCTATCTTTCAATGGGTACGCAATGCCGTGACGGCACTTTGTCGATGTACTAGGTGGAGCATATTTTTGCGTTAACAAAATGAAGAAAAAGTGTAAAACCGGAAATTGTATCTCTGTGCAACTTATTCATACGTGCTCAATATACTCACGCGAAGATTAAAATGGCAAAAGAAATCCAACCAACCGGATTCGAACCAGTGACCTAAGGATAGCTGCGAACTCTACAGTCCTCCGCTCTACCAACTGAGCTATGGTTGGAATGGATGCGTGTCACTCGGAACTCTATCACACTTCGGGACCGCGCACTCATTACTCTATGGGCACACTTCACTATCTCTCGCGCTCAAAAATAACTTAAATCCACTAGAAGTGAAAGTAGAGATGTGGCTGCCGCGTAATGTGATAAAAAGATAACCTTGAAGAAAACAAAAGAATACGCTCCCGGGAAGGTTCGAACTTCCGACCTTTCGGTTAACAGCCGAACGCGCTGCCGATTGCGCCACGGAAGCACACCGCTGTCACTTCATAGATCGGAAAAGACCCCACTCTTGCAGGATAAGGCGCGACAATGAATGCATACAAAACTACAAAATTTCGGCTCGATGTTGGGCTTGAATCCACAGTAACAGGAATGAAGTCTGGTGCTGTAAAGACGGAAGTGAGACGGAAGTCCCGAAACACACTGTGGAAATTATCCTTCCACCGCGGAATGCATTCACTTATTTGGGTCTCATCAACAAATTAAACGAGATGAGTGTGTCAGTGTTCGTTAAGGTTTCTTATGGTGGATTATACCTAGTATAAGTATTGTCAGGGCCGCGCGAACGCAGCCCCTCACTCAAAAATTTAGCTGTTGGCCAATTCCAACTCGGAACTGCCATACAGGTCAGCCTCTCCCGAAGTGCAATGGAGAAGCCTCGCCATAGAGGTCCCGCCTTCATGATCACGAAATCCTCCCAGCCAGGTAAGTTTATGATTAGTTGGCTCGCCGCTTGTCACTGACCATAGCAGTCAATGTGCGCCGGGTTTACCGCCAGTCAGTCTTATCGGCTTGCAGCTTTCCAAAAAGGGAGGCATACCTTCATGACATCGATGGTCTTTTGAATTTGAGGTAAATATGAAAGAAAGTAAAATTGAAACGAGATTACGACTTTCAATTTATTAAAAACTTACAGACAAATCATGCGTAATAGAACAAAAAGTTAAGCCCGATGCGGGGCTCGAACCCGCGACAACCAGATTAAGAGTCTGGTGCTCTACCGACTGAGCTAACCAGGCACGTTCTGTCTATCTTTCAATGGGTACGCAATGCCGTGACGGCACTTTGTCGATGTACTAGGTGGAGCATATTTTTGCGTTAACAAAATGAAGAAAAAGTGTAAAACCGGAAATTGTATCTCTGTGCAACTTATTCATACGTGCTCAATATACTCACGCGAAGATTAAAATAGCAAAAGAAATCCAACCAACCGGATTCGAACCAGTGACCTAAGGATAGCTGCGAACTCTACAGTCCTCCGCTCTACCAACTGAGCTATGGTTGGAATGGATGCGTGCCACTCGGAACTCTATCACACTTCGGGACCGCGCACTCATTACTCTATGGGCACACTTCACTCTCTCTCGCGCTCAAAAATAACCTCAATCCACTAGAAGTGAAAGTAGAGATGTGGCTGCCGCGTAATGTGATAAAAAGATAACCTTGAAGAAAACAAAAGAATACGCTCCCGGGAAGGTTCGAACTTCCGATCTTTCGGTTAACAGCCGAACGCGCTGCCGATTGCGCCACGGAAGCACACCGCTGTCACTTCATAGATCGGAAAAGACCCCACTCTTGCAGGATAAGGCGCGTCAATGAATGCATACAAAACTACAAAATTTCGGCTCGATGTTGGGCTTGAATCCACAGTAACAGGAATGAAGTCTGGTGCTGTAAAGACGGAAGTGAGACGGAAGTCCCGAAACACACTGTGGAAATTATCCTTCCACCGCGGAATGCATTCACTTATTTGGGTCTCATCAACAAATTAAACGAGATGAGTGTGTCAGTGTTCGTTAAGGTTTCTTATGGTGGATTATACCTAGTATAAGTATTGTCAGGGCCGCGCGAACGCAGCCCCTCACTCAAAAATTTAGCTGTTGGCCAATTCCAACTCGGAACTGCCATACAGGTCAGCCTCTCCCGAAGTGCAATGGAGAAGCCTCGCCATAGAGGTCCCGCCTTCATGATCACGAGATCCTCCCAGCCAGGTAAGTTTATGATTAGTTGGCTCGCCGCTTGTCACTGACCATAGCAGTCAATGTGCGCCGGGTTTACCGCCAGTCAGTCTTATCGGCTTGCAGCTTTCCAAAAAGGGAGGCATACCTTCATGACATCGATGGTCTTTTGAATTTGAGGTAAATATGAAAGAAAGTAAAATTGAAACGAGATTACGACTTTCAATTTATTAAAAACTTACAGACAAATCATGCGTAATAGAACAAAAAGTTAAGCCCGATGCGGGGCTCGAACCCGCGACAACCAGATTAAGAGTCTGGTGCTCTACCGACTGAGCTAACCAGGCACGTTCTGTCTATCTTTCAATGGGTACGCAATGCCGTGACGGCACTTTGTCGATGTACTAGGTGGAGCATATTTTTGCGTTAACAAAATGAAGAAAAAGTGTAAAACCGGAAATTGTATCTCTGTGCAACTTATTCATACGTGCTCAATATACTCACGCGAAGATTAAAATGGCAAAAGAAATCCAACCAACCGGATTCGAACCAGTGACCTAAGGATAGCTGCGAACTCTACAGTCCTCCGCTCTACCAACTGAGCTATGGTTGGAATGGATGCGTGTCACTCGGAACTCTATCACACTTCGGGACCGCGCACTCATTACTCTATGGGCACACTTCACTATCTCTCGCGCTCAAAAATAACTTAAATCCACTAGAAGTGAAAGTAGAGATGTGGCTGCCGCGTAATGTGATAAAAAGATAACCTTGAAGAAAACAAAAGAATACGCTCCCGGGAAGGTTCGAACTTCCGACCTTTCGGTTAACAGCCGAACGCGCTGCCGATTGCGCCACGGAAGCACACCGCTGTCACTTCATAGATCGGAAAAGACCCCACTCTTGCAGGATAAGGCGCGACAATGAATGCATACAAAACTACAAAATTTCGGCTCGATGTTGGGCTTGAATCCACAGTAACAGGAATGAAGTCTGGTGCTGTAAAGACGGAAGTGAGACGGAAGTCCCGAAACACACTGTGGAAATTATCCTTCCACCGCGGAATGCATTCACTTATTTGGGTCTCATCAACAAATTAAACGAGATGAGTGTGTCAGTGTTCGTTAAGGTTTCTTATGGTGGATTATACCTAGTATAAGTATTGTCAGGGCCGCGCGAACGCAGCCCCTCACTCAAAAATTTAGCTGTTGGCCAATTCCAACTCGGAACTGCCATACAGGTCAGCCTCTCCCGAAGTGCAATGGAGAAGCCTCGCCATAGAGGTCCCGCCTTCATGATCACGAGATCCTCCCAGCCAGGTAAGTTTATGATTAGTTGGCTCGCCGCTTGTCACTGACCATAGCAGTCAATGTGCGCCGGGTTTACCGCCAGTCAGTCTTATCGGCTTGCAGCTTTCCAAAAAGGGAGGCATACCTTCATGACATCGATGGTCTTTTGAATTTGAGGTAAATATGAAAGAAAGTAAAATTGAAACGAGATTACGACTTTCAATTTATTAAAAACTTACAGACAAATCATGCGTAATAGAACAAAAAGTTAAGCCCGATGCGGGGCTCGAACCCGCGACAACCAGATTAAGAGTCTGGTGCTCTACCGACTGAGCTAACCAGGCACGTTCTGTCTATCTTTCAATGGGTACGCAATGCCGTGACGGCACTTTGTCGATGTACTAGGTGGAGCATATTTTTGCGTTAACAAAATGAAGAAAAAGTGTAAAACCGGAAATTGTATCTCTGTGCAACTTATTCATACGTGCTCAATATACTCACGCGAAGATTAAAATGGCAAAAGAAATCCAACCAACCGGATTCGAACCAGTGACCTAAGGATAGCTGCGAACTCTACAGTCCTCCGCTCTACCAACTGAGCTATGGTTGGAATGGATGCGTGTCACTCGGAACTCTATCACACTTCGGGACCGCGCACTCATTACTCTATGGGCACACTTCACTATCTCTCGCGCTCAAAAATAACTTAAATCCACTAGAAGTGAAAGTAGAGATGTGGCTGCCGCGTAATGTGATAAAAAGATAACCTTGAAGAAAACAAAAGAATACGCTCCCGGGAAGGTTCGAACTTCCGACCTTTCGGTTAACAGCCGAACGCGCTGCCGATTGCGCCACGGAAGCACACCGCTGTCACTTCATAGATCGGAAAAGACCCCACTCTTGCAGGATAAGGCGCGACAATGAATGCATACAAAACTACAAAATTTCGGCTCGATGTTGGGCTTGAATCCACAGTAACAGGAATGAAGTCTGGTGCTGTAAAGACGGAAGTGAGACGGAAGTCCCGAAACACACTGTGGAAATTATCCTTCCACCGCGGAATGCATTCACTTATTTGGGTCTCATCAACAAATTAAACGAGATGAGTGTGTCAGTGTTCGTTAAGGTTTCTTATGGTGGATTATACCTAGTATAAGTATTGTCAGGGCCGCGCGAACGCAGCCCCTCACTCAAAAATTTAGCTGTTGGCCAATTCCAACTCGGAACTGCCATACAGGTCAGCCTCTCCCGAAGTGCAATGGAGAAGCCTCGCCATAGAGGTCCCGCCTTCATGATCACGAGATCCTCCCAGCCAGGTAAGTTTATGATTAGTTGGCTCGCCGCTTGTCACTGACCATAGCAGTCAATGTGCGCCGGGTTTACCGCCAGTCAGTCTTATCGGCTTGCAGCTTTCCAAAAAGGGAGGCATACCTTCATGACATCGATGGTCTTTTGAATTTGAGGTAAATATGAAAGAATGTAAAATTGAAACGAGATTACGACTTTCAATTTATTAAAAACTTACAGACAAATCATGCGTAATAGAACAAAAAGTTAAGCCCGATGCGGGGCTCGAACCCGCGACAACCAGATTAAGAGTCTGGTGCTCTACCGACTGAGCTAACCAGGCACGTTCTGTCTATCTTTCAATGGGTACGCAATGCCGTGACGGCACTTTGTCGATGTACTAGGTGGAGCATATTTTTGCGTTATAGTCGGTTTGGATCCTATATGCCATCCGTGACATTTCACATTTTGTGCAGTTTTGTGCAACACAACATGTATGTCAACAAATATCCAAAACGCGTACATGAGTAGGAATCGAACCCATGAGCAGCACGCAGCGACTGCGCACTGGTGGCGCGCTCTACCACTGCGCCATAGAGGCAGTGATTGAAAGATCGAAGAGAGAGCACATGTAGCTCCACTGGCCTCTTCAGTGTACAATGATGAGAGATAACGAGCAAACATATCGGCGAGAATCAATGATCTCTCCGTATGAGCCTCGATGGCGCAGTGGTAGATCGCGCAGCCAGCGCGCGATCGTTGCGAGCAGCCCATGGGTTCGATTCCCTCTCATTAAGCGTTTTGGATCTTTGAAGGTATACATGTTGTGTTGCACGAAACTGCACAATGTGTAAAATGTCACGGATGGCATATAGGATCAAATCCGACTATAACAAAATGAAGAAAAAGTGTAAAACCGGAAATTGTATCTCTGTGCAACTTATTCATACGTGCTCAATATACTCACGCGAAGATTAAAATGGCAAAAGAAATCCAACCAACCGGATTCGAACCAGTGACCTAAGGATAGCTGCGAACTCTACAGTCCTCCGCTCTACCAACTGAGCTATGGTTGGAATGGATGCGTGTCACTCGGAACTCTATCACACTTCGGGACCGCGCACTCATTACTCTATGGGCACACTTCACTATCTCTCGCGCTCAAAAATAACTTAAATCCACTAGAAGTGAAAGTAGAGATGTGGCTGCCGCGTAATGTGATAAAAAGATAACCTTGAAGAAAACAAAAGAATACGCTCCCGGGAAGGTTCGAACTTCCGACCTTTCGGTTAACAGCCGAACGCGCTGCCGATTGCGCCACGGAAGCACACCGCTGTCACTTCATAGATCGGAAAAGACCCCACTCTTGCAGGATAAGGCGCGACAATGAATGCATACAAAACTACAAAATTTCGGCTCGATGTTGGGCTTGAATCCACAGTAACAGGAATGAAGTCTGGTGCTGTAAAGACGGAAGTGAGACGGAAGTCCCGAAACACACTGTGGAAATTATCCTTCCACCGCGGAATGCATTCACTTATTTGGGTCTCATCAACAAATTAAACGAGATGAGTGTGTCAGTGTTCGTTAAGGTTTCTTATGGTGGATTATACCTAGTATAAGTATTGTCAGGGCCGCGCGAACGCAGCCCCTCACTCAAAAATTTAGCTGTTGGCCAATTCCAACTCGGAACTGCCATACAGGTCAGCCTCTCCCGAAGTGCAATGGAGAAGCCTCGCCATAGAGGTCCCGCCTTCATGATCACGAGATCCTCCCAGCCAGGTAAGTTTATGATTAGTTGGCTCGCCGCTTGTCACTGACCATAGCAGTCAATGTGCGCCGGGTTTACCGCCAGTCAGTCTTATCGGCTTGCAGCTTTCCAAAAAGGGAGGCATACCTTCATGACATCGATGGTCTTTTGAATTTGAGGTAAATATGAAAGAAAGTAAAATTGAAACGAGATTACGACTTTCAATTTATTAAAAACTTACAGACAAATCATGCGTAATAGAACAAAAAGTTAAGCCCGATGCGGGGCTCGAACCCGCGACAACCAGATTAAGAGTCTGGTGCTCTACCGACTGAGCTAACCAGGCACGTTCTGTCTATCTTTCAATGGGTACGCAATGCCGTGACGGCACTTTGTCGATGTACTAGGTGGAGCATATTTTTGCGTTAACAAAATGAAGAAAAAGTGTAAAACCGGAAATTGTATCTCTGTGCAACTTATTCATACGTGCTCAATATACTCACGCGAAGATTAAAATGGCAAAAGAAATCCAACCAACCGGATTCGAACCAGTGACCTAAGGATAGCTGCGAACTCTACAGTCCTCCGCTCTACCAACTGAGCTATGGTTGGAATGGATGCGTGTCACTCGGAACTCTATCACACTTCGGGACCGCGCACTCATTACTCTATGGGCACACTTCACTATCTCTCGCGCTCAAAAATAACTTAAATCCACTAGAAGTGAAAGTAGAGATGTGGCTGCCGCGTAATGTGATAAAAAGATAACCTTGAAGAAAACAAAAGAATACGCTCCCGGGAAGGTTCGAACTTCCGACCTTTCGGTTAACAGCCGAACGCGCTGCCGATTGCGCCACGGAAGCACACCGCTGTCACTTCATAGATCGGAAAAGACCCCACTCTTGCAGGATAAGGCGCGACAATGAATGCATACAAAACTACAAAATTTCGGCTCGATGTTGGGCTTGAATCCACAGTAACAGGAATGAAGTCTGGTGCTGTAAAGACGGAAGTGAGACGGAAGTCCCGAAACACACTGTGGAAATTATCCTTCCACCGCGGAATGCATTCACTTATTTGGGTCTCATCAACAAATTAAACGAGATGAGTGTGTCAGTGTTCGTTAAGGTTTCTTATGGTGGATTATACCTAGTATAAGTATTGTCAGGGCCGCGCGAACGCAGCCCCTCACTCAAAAATTTAGCTGTTGGCCAATTCCAACTCGGAACTGCCATACAGGTCAGCCTCTCCCGAAGTGCAATGGAGAAGCCTCGCCATAGAGGTCCCGCCTTCATGATCACGAGATCCTCCCAGCCAGGTAAGTTTATGATTAGTTGGCTCGCCGCTTGTCACTGACCATAGCAGTCAATGTGCGCCGGGTTTACCGCCAGTCAGTCTTATCGGCTTGCAGCTTTCCAAAAAGGGAGGCATACCTTCATGACATCGATGGTCTTTTGAATTTGAGGTAAATATGAAAGAAAGTAAAATTGAAACGAGATTACGACTTTCAATTTATTAAAAACTTACAGACAAATCATGCGTAATAGAACAAAAAGTTAAGCCCGATGCGGGGCTCGAACCCGCGACAACCAGATTAAGAGTCTGGTGCTCTACCGACTGAGCTAACCAG
This sequence comes from Rhabditoides inermis, assembly GCA_963966185.1. Taxonomy (NCBI): domain Eukaryota; kingdom Metazoa; phylum Nematoda; class Chromadorea; order Rhabditida; family Rhabditidae; genus Rhabditoides; species Rhabditoides inermis. The sequence continues at coordinate 25,728 of CAWZYM010000303.1, forward strand.
GCACGTTCTGTCTATCTTTCAATGGGTACGCAATGCCGTGACGGCACTTTGTCGATGTACTAGGTGGAGCATATTTTTGCGTTAACAAAATGAAGAAAAAGTGTAAAACCGGAAATTGTATCTCTGTGCAACTTATTCATACGTGCTCAATATACTCACGCGAAGATTAAAATGGCAAAAGAAATCCAACCAACCGGATTCGAACCAGTGACCTAAGGATAGCTGCGAACTCTACAGTCCTCCGCTCTACCAACTGAGCTATGGTTGGAATGGATGCGTGTCACTCGGAACTCTATCACACTTCGGGACCGCGCACTCATTACTCTATGGGCACACTTCACTATCTCTCGCGCTCAAAAATAACTTAAATCCACTAGAAGTGAAAGTAGAGATGTGGCTGCCGCGTAATGTGATAAAAAGATAACCTTGAAGAAAACAAAAGAATACGCTCCCGGGAAGGTTCGAACTTCCGACCTTTCGGTTAACAGCCGAACGCGCTGCCGATTGCGCCACGGAAGCACACCGCTGTCACTTCATAGATCGGAAAAGACCCCACTCTTGCAGGATAAGGCGCGACAATGAATGCATACAAAACTACAAAATTTCGGCTCGATGTTGGGCTTGAATCCACAGTAACAGGAATGAAGTCTGGTGCTGTAAAGACGGAAGTGAGACGGAAGTCCCGAAACACACTGTGGAAATTATCCTTCCACCGCGGAATGCATTCACTTATTTGGGTCTCATCAACAAATTAAACGAGATGAGTGTGTCAGTGTTCGTTAAGGTTTCTTATGGTGGATTATACCTAGTATAAGTATTGTCAGGGCCGCGCGAACGCAGCCCCTCACTCAAAAATTTAGCTGTTGGCCAATTCCAACTCGGAACTGCCATACAGGTCAGCCTCTCCCGAAGTGCAATGGAGAAGCCTCGCCATAGAGGTCCCGCCTTCATGATCACGAGATCCTCCCAGCCAGGTAAGTTTATGATTAGTTGGCTCGCCGCTTGTCACTGACCATAGCAGTCAATGTGCGCCGGGTTTACCGCCAGTCAGTCTTATCGGCTTGCAGCTTTCCAAAAAGGGAGGCATACCTTCATGACATCGATGGTCTTTTGAATTTGAGGTAAATATGAAAGAAAGTAAAATTGAAACGAGATTACGACTTTCAATTTATTAAAAACTTACAGACAAATCATGCGTAATAGAACAAAAAGTTAAGCCCGATGCGGGGCTCGAACCCGCGACAACCAGATTAAGAGTCTGGTGCTCTACCGACTGAGCTAACCAGGCACGTTCTGTCTATCTTTCAATGGGTACGCAATGCCGTGACGGCACTTTGTCGATGTACTAGGTGGAGCATATTTTTGCGTTAACAAAATGAAGAAAAAGTGTAAAACCGGAAATTGTATCTCTGTGCAACTTATTCATACGTGCTCAATATACTCACGCGAAGATTAAAATGGCAAAAGAAATCCAACCAACCGGATTCGAACCAGTGACCTAAGGATAGCTGCGAACTCTACAGTCCTCCGCTCTACCAACTGAGCTATGGTTGGAATGGATGCGTGTCACTCGGAACTCTATCACACTTCGGGACCGCGCACTCATTACTCTATGGGCACACTTCACTATCTCTCGCGCTCAAAAATAACTTAAATCCACTAGAAGTGAAAGTAGAGATGTGGCTGCCGCGTAATGTGATAAAAAGATAACCTTGAAGAAAACAAAAGAATACGCTCCCGGGAAGATTCGAACTTCCGACCTTTCGGTTAACAGCCGAACGCGCTGCCGATTGCGCCACGGAAGCACACCGCTGTCACTTCATAGATCGGAAAAGACCCCACTCTTGCAGGATAAGGCGCGACAATGAATGCATACAAAACTACAAAATTTCGGCTCGATGTTGGGCTTGAATCCACAGTAACAGGAATGAAGTCTGGTGCTGTAAAGACGGAAGTGAGACGGAAGTCCCGAAACACACTGTGGAAATTATCCTTCCACCGCGGAATGCATTCACTTATTTGGGTCTCATCAACAAATTAAACGAGATGAGTGTGTCAGTGTTCGTTAAGGTTTCTTATGGTGGATTATACCTAGTATAAGTATTGTCAGGGCCGCGCGAACGCAGCCCCTCACTCAAAAATTTAGCTGTTGGCCAATTCCAACTCGGAACTGCCATACAGGTCAGCCTCTCCCGAAGTGCAATGGAGAAGCCTCGCCATAGAGGTCCCGCCTTCATGATCACGAGATCCTCCCAGCCAGGTAAGTTTATGATTAGTTGGCTCGCCGCTTGTCACTGACCATAGCAGTCAATGTGCGCCGGGTTTACCGCCAGTCAGTCTTATCGGCTTGCAGCTTTCCAAAAAGGGAGGCATACCTTCATGACATCGATGGTCTTTTGAATTTGAGGTAAATATGAAAGAAAGTAAAATTGAAACGAGATTACGACTTTCAATTTATTAAAAACTTACAGACAAATCATGCGTAATAGAACAAAAAGTTAAGCACGATGCGGGGCTCGAACCCGCGACAACCAGATTAAGAGTCTGGTGCTCTACCGACTGAGCTAACCAGGCACGTTCTGTCTATCTTTCAATGGGTACGCAATGCCGTGACGGCACTTTGTCGATGTACTAGGTGGAGCATATTTTTGCGTTAACAAAATGAAGAAAAAGTGTAAAACCGGAAATTGTATCTCTGTGCAACTTATTCATACGTGCTCAATATACTCACGCGAAGATTAAAATGGCAAAAGAAATCCAACCAACCGGATTCGAACCAGTGACCTAAGGATAGCTGCGAACTCTACAGTCCTCCGCTCTACCAACTGAGCTATGGTTGGAATGGATGCGTGTCACTCGGAACTCTATCACACTTCGGGACCGCGCACTCATTACTCTATGGGCACACTTCACTATCTCTCGCGCTCAAAAATAACTTAAATCCACTAGAAGTGAAAGTAGAGATGTGGCTGCCGCGTAATGTGATAAAAAGATAACCTTGAAGAAAACAAAAGAATACGCTCCCGGGAAGGTTCGAACTTCCGACCTTTCGGTTAACAGCCGAACGCGCTGCCGATTGCGCCACGGAAGCACACCGCTGTCACTTCATAGATCGGAAAAGACCCCACTCTTGCAGGATAAGGCGCGACAATGAATGCATACAAAACTACAAAATTTCGGCTCGATGTTGGGCTTGAATCCACAGTAACAGGAATGAAGTCTGGTGCTGTAAAGACGGAAGTGAGACGGAAGTCCCGAAACACACTGTGGAAATTATCCTTCCACCGCGGAATGCATTCACTTATTTGGGTCTCATCAACAAATTAAACGAGATGAGTGTGTCAGTGTTCGTTAAGGTTTCTTATGGTGGATTATACCTAGTATAAGTATTGTCAGGGCCGCGCGAACGCAGCCCCTCACTCAAAAATTTAGCTGTTGGCCAATTCCAACTCGGAACTGCCATACAGGTCAGCCTCTCCCGAAGTGCAATGGAGAAGCCTCGCCATAGAGGTCCCGCCTTCATGATCACGAGATCCTCCCAGCCAGGTAAGTTTATGATTAGTTGGCTCGCCGCTTGTCACTGACCATAGCAGTCAATGTGCGCCGGGTTTACCGCCAGTCAGTCTTATCGGCTTGCAGCTTTCCAAAAAGGGAGGCATACCTTCATGACATCGATGGTCTTTTGAATTTGAGGTAAATATGAAAGAAAGTAAAATTGAAACGAGATTACGACTTTCAATTTATTAAAAACTTACAGACAAATCATGCGTAATAGAACAAAAAGTTAAGCCCGATGCGGGGCTCGAACCCGCGACAACCAGATTAAGAGTCTGGTGCTCTACCGACTGAGCTAACCAGGCACGTTCTGTCTATCTTTCAATGGGTACGCAATGCCGTGACGGCACTTTGTCGATGTACTAGGTGGAGCATATTTTTGCGTTAACAAAATGAAGAAAAAGTGTAAAACCGGAAATTGTATCTCTGTGCAACTTATTCATACGTGCTCAATATACTCACGCGAAGATTAAAATGGCAAAAGAAATCCAACCAACCGGATTCGAACCAGTGACCTAAGGATAGCTGCGAACTCTACAGTCCTCCGCTCTACCAACTGAGCTATGGTTGGAATGGATGCGTGTCACTCGGAACTCTATCACACTTCGGGACCGCGCACTCATTACTCTATGGGCACACTTCACTATCTCTCGCGCTCAAAAATAACTTAAATCCACTAGAAGTGAAAGTAGAGATGTGGCTGCCGCGTAATGTGATAAAAAGATAACCTTGAAGAAAACAAAAGAATACGCTCCCGGGAAGGTTCGAACTTCCGACCTTTCGGTTAACAGCCGAACGCGCTGCCGATTGCGCCACGGAAGCACACCGCTGTCACTTCATAGATCGGAAAAGACCCCACTCTTGCAGGATAAGGCGCGACAATGAATGTATACAAAACTACAAAATTTCGGCTCGATGTTGGGCTTGAATCCACAGTAACAGGAATGAAGTCTGGTGCTGTAAAGACGGAAGTGAGACGGAAGTCCCGAAACACACTGTGGAAATTATCCTTCCACCGCGGAATGCATTCACTTATTTGGGTCTCATCAACAAATTAAACGAGATGAGTGTGTCAGTGTTCGTTAAGGTTTCTTATGGTGGATTATACCTAGTATAAGTATTGTCAGGGCCGCGCGAACGCAGCCCCTCACTCAAAAATTTAGCTGTTGGCCAATTCCAACTCGGAACTGCCATACAGGTCAGCCTCTCCCGAAGTGCAATGGAGAAGCCTCGCCATAGAGGTCCCGCCTTCATGATCACGAGATCCTCCCAGCCAGGTAAGTTTATGATTAGTTGGCTCGCCGCTTGTCACTGACCATAGCAGTCAATGTGCGCCGGGTTTACCGCCAGTCAGTCTTATCGGCTTGCAGCTTTCCAAAAAGGAAGGCATACCTTCATGACATCGATGGTCTTTTGAATTTGAGGTAAATATGAAAGAAAGTAAAATTGAAACGAGATTACGACTTTCAATTTATTAAAAACTTACAGACAAATCATGCGTAATAGAACAAAAAGTTAAGCCCGATGCGGGGCTCGAACCCGCGACAACCAGATTAAGAGTCTGGTGCTCTACCGACTGAGCTAACCAGGCACGTTCTGTCTATCTTTCAATGGGTACGCAATGCCGTGACGGCACTTTGTCGATGTACTAGGTGGAGCATATTTTTGCGTTAACAAAATGAAGAAAAAGTGTAAAACCGGAAATTGTATCTCTGTGCAACTTATTCATACGTGCTCAATATACTCACGCGAAGATTAAAATGGCAAAAGAAATCCAACCAACCGGATTCGAACCAGTGACCTAAGGATAGCTGCGAACTCTACAGTCCTCCGCTCTACCAACTGAGCTATGGTTGGAATGGATGCGTGTCACTCGGAACTCTATCACACTTCGGGACCGCGCACTCATTACTCTATGGGCACACTTCACTATCTCTCGCGCTCAAAAATAACTTAAATCCACTAGAAGTGAAAGTAGAGATGTGGCTGCCGCGTAATGTGATAAAAAGATAACCTTGAAGAAAACAAAAGAATACGCTCCCGGGAAGGTTCGAACTTCCGACCTTTCGGTTAACAGCCGAACGCGCTGCCGATTGCGCCACGGAAGCACACCGCTGTCACTTCATAGATCGGAAAAGACCCCACTCTTGCAGGATAAGGCGCGACAATGAATGCATACAAAACTACAAAATTTCGGCTCGATGTTGGGCTTGAATCCACAGTAACAGGAATGAAGTCTGGTGCTGTAAAGACGGAAGTGAGACGGAAGTCCCGAAACACACTGTGGAAATTATCCTTCCACCGCGGAATGCATTCACTTATTTGGGTCTCATCAACAAATTAAACGAGATGAGTGTGTCAGTGTTCGTTAAGGTTTCTTATGGTGGATTATACCTAGTATAAGTATTGTCAGGGCCGCGCGAACGCAGCCCCTCACTCAAAAATTTAGCTGTTGGCCAATTCCAACTCGGAACTGCCATACAGGTCAGCCTCTCCCGAAGTGCAATGGAGAAGCCTCGCCATAGAGGTCCCGCCTTCATGATCACGAGATCCTCCCAGCCAGGTAAGTTTATGATTAGTTGGCTCGCCGCTTGTCACTGACCATAGCAGTCAATGTGCGCCGGGTTTACCGCCAGTCAGTCTTATCGGCTTGCAGCTTTCCAAAAAGGGAGGCATACCTTCATGACATCGATGGTCTTTTGAATTTGAGGTAAATATGAAAGAAAGTAAAATTGAAACGAGATTACGACTTTCAATTTATTAAAAACTTACAGACAAATCATGCGTAATAGAACAAAAAGTTAAGCCCGATGCGGGGCTCGAACCCGCGACAACCAGATTAAGAGTCTGGTGCTCTACCGACTGAGCTAACCAGGCACGTTCTGTCTATCTTTCAATGGGTACGCAATGCCGTGACGGCACTTTGTCGATGTACTAGGTGGAGCATATTTTTGCGTTAACAAAATGAAGAAAAAGTGTAAAACCGGAAATTGTATCTCTGTGCAACTTATTCATACGTGCTCAATATACTCACGCGAAGATTAAAATGGCAAAAGAAATCCAACCAACCGGATTCGAACCAGTGACCTAAGGATAGCTGCGAACTCTACAGTCCTCCGCTCTACCAACTGAGCTATGGTTGGAATGGATGCGTGTCACTCGGAACTCTATCACACTTCGGGACCGCGCACTCATTACTCTATGGGCACACTTCACTATCTCTCGCGCTCAAAAATAACTTAAATCCACTAGAAGTGAAAGTAGAGATGTGGCTGCCGCGTAATGTGATAAAAAGATAACCTTGAAGAAAACAAAAGAATACGCTCCCGGGAAGGTTCGAACTTCCGACCTTTCGGTTAACAGCCGAACGCGCTGCCGATTGCGCCACGGAAGCACACCGCTGTCACTTCATAGATCGGAAAAGACCCCACTCTTGCAGGATAAGGCGCGACAATGAATGCATACAAAACTACAAAATTTCGGCTCGATGTTGGGCTTGAATCCACAGTAACAGGAATGAAGTCTGGTGCTGTAAAGACGGAAGTGAGACGGAAGTCCCGAAACACACTGTGGAAATTATCCTTCCACCGCGGAATGCATTCACTTATTTGGGTCTCATCAACAAATTAAACGAGATGAGTGTGTCAGTGTTCGTTAAGGTTTCTTATGGTGGATTATACCTAGTATAAGTATTGTCAGGGCCGCGCGAACGCAGCCCCTCACTCAAAAATTTAGCTGTTGGCCAATTCCAACTCGGAACTGCCATACAGGTCAGCCTCTCCCGAAGTGCAATGGAGAAGCCTCGCCATAGAGGTCCCGCCTTCATGATCACGAGATCCTCCCAGCCAGGTAAGTTTATGATTAGTTGGCTCGCCGCTTGTCACTGACCATAGCAGTCAATGTGCGCCGGGTTTACCGCCAGTCAGTCTTATCGGCTTGCAGCTTTCCAAAAAGGAAGGCATACCTTCATGACATCGATGGTCTTTTGAATTTGAGGTAAATATGAAAGAAAGTAAAATTGAAACGAGATTACGACTTTCAATTTATTAAAAACTTACAGACAAATCATGCGTAATAGAACAAAAAGTTAAGCCCGATGCGGGGCTCGAACCCGCGACAACCAGATTAAGAGTCTGGTGCTCTACCGACTGAGCTAACCAGGCACGTTCTGTCTATCTTTCAATGGGTACGCAATGCCGTGACGGCACTTTGTCGATGTACTAGGTGGAGCATATTTTTGCGTTAACAAAATGAAGAAAACGTGTAAAACCGGAAATTGTATCTCTGTGCAACTTATTCATACGTGCTCAATATACTCACGCGAAGATTAAAATGGCAAAAGAAATCCAACCAACCGGATTCGAACCAGTGACCTAAGGATAGCTGCGAACTCTACAGTCCTCCGCTCTACCAACTGAGCTATGGTTGGAATGGATGCGTGTCACTCGGAACTCTATCACACTTCGGGACCGCGCACTCATTACTCTATGGGCACACTTCACTATCTCTCGCGCTCAAAAATAACTTAAATCCACTAGAAGTGAAAGTAGAGATGTGGCTGCCGCGTAATGTGATAAAAAGATAACCTTGAAGAAAACAAAAGAATACGCTCCCGGGAAGGTTCGAACTTCCGACCTTTCGGTTAACAGCCGAACGCGCTGCCGATTGCGCCACGGAAGCACACCGCTGTCACTTCATAGATCGGAAAAGACCCCACTCTTGCAGGATAAGGCGCGACAATGAATGCATACAAAACTACAAAATTTCGGCTCGATGTTGGGCTTGAATCCACAGTAACAGGAATGAAGTCTGGTGCTGTAAAGACGGAAGTGAGACGGAAGTCCCGAAACACACTGTGGAAATTATCCTTCCACCGCGGAATGCATTCACTTATTTGGGTCTCATCAACAAATTAAACGAGATGAGTGTGTCAGTGTTCGTTAAGGTTTCTTATGGTGGATTATACCTAGTATAAGTATTGTCAGGGCCGCGCGAACGCAGCCCCTCACTCAAAAATTTAGCTGTTGGCCAATTCCAACTCGGAACTGCCATACAGGTCAGCCTCTCCCGAAGTGCAATGGAGAAGCCTCGCCATAGAGGTCCCGCCTTCATGATCACGAGATCCTCCCAGCCAGGTAAGTTTATGATTAGTTGGCTCGCCGCTTGTCACTGACCATAGCAGTCAATGTGCGCCGGGTTTACCGCCAGTCAGTCTTATCGGCTTGCAGCTTTCCAAAAAGGGAGGCATACCTTCATGACATCGATGGTCTTTTGAATTTGAGGTAAATATGAAAGAAAGTAAAATTGAAACGAGATTACGACTTTCAATTTATTAAAAACTTACAGACAAATCATGCGTAATAGAACAAAAAGTTAAGCCCGATGCGGGGCTCGAACCCGCGACAACCAGATTAAGAGTCTGGTGCTCTACCGACTGAGCTAACCAGGCACGTTCTGTCTATCTTTCAATGGGTACGCAATGCCGTGACGGCACTTTGTCGATGTACTAGGTGGAGCATATTTTTGCGTTAACAAAATGAAGAAAAAGTGTAAAACCGGAAATTGTATCTCTGTGCAACTTATTCATACGTGCTCAATATACTCACGCGAAGATTAAAATGGCAAAAGAAATCCAACCAACCGGATTCGAACCAGTGACCTAAGGATAGCTGCGAACTCTACAGTCCTCCGCTCTACCAACTGAGCTATGGTTGGAATGGATGCGTGTCACTCGGAACTCTATCACACTTCGGGACCGCGCACTCATTACTCTATGGGCACACTTCACTATCTCTCGCGCTCAAAAATAACTTAAATCCACTAGAAGTGAAAGTAGAGATGTGGCTGCCGCGTAATGTGATAAAAAGATAACCTTGAAGAAAACAAAAGAATACGCTCCCGGGAAGGTTCGAACTTCCGACCTTTCGGTTAACAGCCGAACGCGCTGCCGATTGCGCCACGGAAGCACACCGCTGTCACTTCATAGATCGGAAAAGACCCCACTCTTGCAGGATAAGGCGCGACAATGAATGCATACAAAACTACAAAATTTCGGCTCGATGTTGGGCTTGAATCCACAGTAACAGGAATGAAGTCTGGTGCTGTAAAGACGGAAGTGAGACGGAAGTCCCGAAACACACTGTGGAAATTATCCTTCCACCGCGGAATGCATTCACTTATTTGGGTCTCATCAACAAATTAAACGAGATGAGTGTGTCAGTGTTCGTTAAGGTTTCTTATGGTGGATTATACCTAGTATAAGTATTGTCAGGGCCGCGCGAACGCAGCCCCTCACTCAAAAATTTAGCTGTTGGCCAATTCCAACTCGGAACTGCCATACAGGTCAGCCTCTCCCGAAGTGCAATGGAGAAGCCTCGCCATAGAGGTCCCGCCTTCATGATCACGAGATCCTCCCAGCCAGGTAAGTTTATGATTAGTTGGCTCGCCGCTTGTCACTGACCATAGCAGTCAATGTGCGCCGGGTTTACCGCCAGTCAGTCTTATCGGCTTGCAGCTTTCCAAAAAGGAAGGCATACCTTCATGACATCGATGGTCTTTTGAATTTGAGGTAAATATGAAAGAAAGTAAAATTGAAACGAGATTACGACTTTCAATTTATTAAAAACTTACAGACAAATCATGCGTAATAGAACAAAAAGTTAAGCCCGATGCGGGGCTCGAACCCGCGACAACCAGATTAAGAGTCTGGTGCTCTACCGACTGAGCTAACCAGGCACGTTCTGTCTATCTTTCAATGGGTACGCAATGCCGTGACGGCACTTTGTCGATGTACTAGGTGGAGCATATTTTTGCGTTAACAAAATGAAGAAAACGTGTAAAACCGGAAATTGTATCTCTGTGCAACTTATTCATACGTGCTCAATATACTCACGCGAAGATTAAAATGGCAAAAGAAATCCAACCAACCGGATTCGAACCAGTGACCTAAGGATAGCTGCGAACTCTACAGTCCTCCGCTCTACCAACTGAGCTATGGTTGGAATGGATGCGTGTCACTCGGAACTCTATCACACTTCGGGACCGCGCACTCATTACTCTATGGGCACACTTCACTATCTCTCGCGCTCAAAAATAACTTAAATCCACTAGAAGTGAAAGTAGAGATGTGGCTGCCGCGTAATGTGATAAAAAGATAACCTTGAAGAAAACAAAAGAATACGCTCCCGGGAAGGTTCGAACTTCCGACCTTTCGGTTAACAGCCGAACGCGCTGCCGATTGCGCCACGGAAGCACACCGCTGTCACTTCATAGATCGGAAAAGACCCCACTCTTGCAGGATAAGGCGCGACAATGAATGCATACAAAACTACAAAATTTCGGCTCGATGTTGGGCTTGAATCCACAGTAACAGGAATGAAGTCTGGTGCTGTAAAGACGGAAGTGAGACGGAAGTCCCGAAACACACTGTGGAAATTATCCTTCCACCGCGGAATGCATTCACTTATTTGGGTCTCATCAACAAATTAAACGAGATGAGTGTGTCAGTGTTCGTTAAGGTTTCTTATGGTGGATTATACCTAGTATAAGTATTGTCAGGGCCGCGCGAACGCAGCCCCTCACTCAAAAATTTAGCTGTTGGCCAATTCCAACTCGGAACTGCCATACAGGTCAGCCTCTCCCGAAGTGCAATGGAGAAGCCTCGCCATAGAGGTCCCGCCTTCATGATCACGAGATCCTCCCAGCCAGGTAAGTTTATGATTAGTTGGCTCGCCGCTTGTCACTGACCATAGCAGTCAATGTGCGCCGGGTTTACCGCCAGTCAGTCTTATCGGCTTGCAGCTTTCCAAAAAGGGAGGCATACCTTCATGACATCGATGGTCTTTTGAATTTGAGGTAAATATGAAAGAAAGTAAAATTGAAACGAGATTACGACTTTCAATTTATTAAAAACTTACAGACAAATCATGCGTAATAGAACAAAAAGTTAAGCCCGATGCGGGGCTCGAACCCGCGACAACCAGATTAAGAGTCTGGTGCTCTACCGACTGAGCTAACCAGGCACGTTCTGTCTATCTTTCAATGGGTACGCAATGCCGTGACGGCACTTTGTCGATGTACTAGGTGGAGCATATTTTTGCGTTAACAAAATGAAGAAAAAGTGTAAAACCGGAAATTGTATCTCTGTGCAACTTATTCATACGTGCTCAATATACTCACGCGAAGATTAAAATGGCAAAAGAAATCCAACCAACCGGATTCGAACCAGTGACCTAAGGATAGCTGCGAACTCTACAGTCCTCCGCTCTACCAACTGAGCTATGGTTGGAATGGATGCGTGTCACTCGGAACTCTATCACACTTCGGGACCGCGCACTCATTACTCTATGGGCACACTTCACTATCTCTCGCGCTCAAAAATAACTTAAATCCACTAGAAGTGAAAGTAGAGATGTGGCTGCCGCGTAATGTGATAAAAAGATAACCTTGAAGAAAACAAAAGAATACGCTCCCGGGAAGGTTCGAACTTCCGACCTTTCGGTTAACAGCCGAACGCGCTGCCGATTGCGCCACGGAAGCACACCGCTGTCACTTCATAGATCGGAAAAGACCCCATTCGGTTGCAATGAGAACTTATAAAATATAATTCTATCTCCAAAACCTAAGTGAGAATCTATATAAAGAAAACAACAGACGAAATAAATAAATTCACCACGCCCAAAATAAGGCTGTTTTCACCAAAAACCAAGCAGAAAATTCACGAAAATAGTGACATAAGGTGTTTATTATCAATGCAAAACAAACAAAACAACGTGAAAACGAATCCAAAACAGCAACAGTCAACAAAACATAACAACATGAAAACATATAGGTCTTCTTCAGTTCACCGTATACTTGTTATCTCCTATCATAGTAAACTTGTCATCAACATAGTCCTTCGTGTACACCTGCAATACAGTAATACAAATATAAACATCACTTTCTCCCCTTCTTTTTCTTGTATCCATGAGGACTGCCATGTAATCATCTCTTACAATCAACTCTCTCTCCCTCTCTCCCTAAGAGATGTACCTTACTCACTTACTTACTCTCTCTCTCTCTTTCTCTCTCTCTCTCTCTCTCTCTCTCTCTCTCTCTATCATCTCTCGTTATACCCACCATGAGGACTGGGAGTCCGTGTCTAATCTGGAAGTGTGGCAGACTGCACATGGTCTTGAAGTCGGTCCATGGGTACACCTCCTGCACCCACTCGTCCCACTCCGAACACACAAACAGACGCACGTTATCCATGCTGCAACAAAGAACAAATGACATTTGAACGACAACAAAAGAATATACTTACTTGAACTTGTGATCCTTATCCCACTCTGCAGGCTCAGCTAGCACTTCCTTCAGAAGAGTTCCAGCCATCACAGTCTCATTGCACTCCGTCAATACGTCCGTCTGACCAGTCTGCAACACATCAAACGCGCTGTATAATGCAAAAGCCGTGAAATAACACGTACCTGAGGATACTGTAGCAAGAGCGGCCATTGCAAGTTGCCCTCCTCGTCGAAGTCAACGCGGGCATGCTAAGACACAAGGCAATCAATCGACAAATCAATAAGAATGCCTCACGTCTTTCAACTGTGCGAGCTGCACTTCGATGAGTCCCCATTCGAACAGTTCCGGATGATCGAACGGAACACGTGGACGAAAGTTCAACTAAACAACGACGGGTATACGAGAATAGAAAAGAGCACACCTTTCTCTCTTTGAGGGCGTCGAGCAGCTTTTTTTTCTTCGCAATATCCTTCTTCTCCTAAACGAACGAAATGAAATCAATAGCGCATTTCTGGCGCTTACATGGGCCCTTCTCTTCCTCTCGTTCTTCTGCTCCTGCTCCACAACCAGCTTCGCCTTCTTCACCAGTTCCTCAATCGCTTCTAGAGACTTCAAGTCGTTCGGCAGGGTCGGCGGTTCGGGAAACACTCAACACTCAATAGTTGCAAAAAACAATAACTCAAGCCGTTGAGTACTAGTCTCACCTCCATTTTCGTCTGCCTCGACGGGTTCGTCGGCCGCCTTGGCCACCGCCTCCTCCAGATCCTGCCTCGCCTTCGCGTACGCCGCCTTGCACTTGTCCAGCCACGACGCCGCCTGCGAGCCGTAGCCGAGCTCCATCATACACTCCGCGCCACGAATCACACCCTACACAACACTAGCATCAGTATCACACGCACAAACCACCTTCAGGTTGGTGGGGTCGAAGCGGACGCCCATGGTGCAGTCCTTGATGGCGGTGCGGAGGTTGCCAATGTGGCGGTTGGATGCCGCCCGGTTGCAGTACAGAATGCCGTTCAGCTTCCTGTTCAGGCACTTCGCCTTGATTCCTGAAAATCCATGCAATACAGACTGTAGCCGGATGCGGAAGCACATACCCTGTGTGTAGCAGTCGATGGCCCAGCGGTACTTCTTGTACTGGAAGTGCTTGTTGCCGTCAATCTTGGCCTTCTCGGCAGTCACCAGCTTGTCCTCCGCGTTCTCCTCCTCGTACTTCATCGCCTACAAAACTAATCAATAAAGCAACTGTATCATTCCATAATCGATACCTGCAGTCCCTCAATGACGTCCTTGTATTTTCCATTCATGCCGGCATTGAGGTCGGTCATGAATGCAGGGTGCTGGTCGATCTCCTTGCACCACTCGTCGAAATCGAACTCTTTCTTCTCACCGCCGCCCTCCATGCGCTACAGATTTTGGCATTTTTCAGAAACCACATGAATCCGAGAGACTCACCCTTTTTTCGGCCATCTCGAGCATGAAATCCTCCAGCTCATCGTCCAGCTTTTTGGCGAGTGCCTCTCGCTCCGCGTCCGTCATGTTTGGTTGCTTCGCGCCCGGTTTGGGCAGATACTGTTCCATCGCTACAACAAAACAAATGAAAACCGCATTAGCAATGTATACACATGATATGATGAAATGAGAGAAAGATAGGAACGATCATAAGGTACTGAAAAAAACGCAACAAACTAATTCTATTTTTGACGAAATTCTATATCTTACGTTTGTTATCTTCGTACTATGCGGAATATCCGTTTTTTTTAATCAATCTGTCATATTCTCGAAGATGCCATTTCGCAGTTTTGTTATTGTGTTTATGAGTTATTTGTTGTGGTATCGTGGTTCATGATTGTGTTATATTAATTACATTCACTGATCGATGTTGTTTGAGCGATGAGTGACGCTGCCGCGCCCGCTGCCGCCGCCGCCGGAGTGAACTCCTCGGATGAGAAGAACCTGGTCGTCTCGTTCATCCAGTTCATCCGCCACAAGGTTTCCACCAACCAGTGCAACGACGACCAGATCGAGGGGCTCGAGGGTTCGTATTTTAATGTACATTTATTGATTAGTGTGTTGCATCACTTGTGATTGTGAAAGCTGGATTAATTGTTTAATGTTGTTGTCCTTAACAACTGTTATTGACTAGCTTTGTCGTATCGCGTTACATACCCTGTTGCAGTCGCCGTGCAGTGCCTGGAGTCGTCGTTCGGCCTGACCGATGCCAACTACGCCTTCCAGCCCAGCAAGCCCCTTCTCGAAGTGTTCATCGCAGCCGAGGGACTTGGAGTCGCTGTGAGTAGTTTACTTTGTATTTATCTATGTTATTAAATGTCTTCTAGCTAATAAATGGAGTAATAAAGGCTTCACTCAGGGCGAGACCAAGCTGCCCGAGCCGACCGAGGCCGAGATCGCCCAGGCCAACAAGCTGAAGGTGTGTTGTTAATTGTTGTGACTGTGATGTTTTTAAGATATCCATAGATTGCAAAATTTGTTTTAGGAGGAGGGTAACGAGCTGATGAAATCGTCGCAGTTCGACGCCGCCATTAACAAGTACAACGAGGCGATCAAGCTCAACCGCGACCCCGTCTACTTCTGCAACCGGTACGTAGTTGTTTTGGTTGAACAATTTGTTTTAAGGCATGTAGTCGTAGTTGATGGTGACTGTGTTATGAGTATATCAAGTACATTTTTTTTTGTCTTTCGTGACGCAGTATCATCTGTTTGCTCACGTGTTAAGTAAGGCGTGTGAAATACGAAATACCAACGACATGTAATAGTGGTGTCGGCTGTGCGCAGTGTTGTTTGTCTGATTCATCTACCTATACTCACACGCGGACACGCGCTATCAATCGATTTAGTATTACGCGAGACGTGAGCTCAATTGAGAGAGAGCTGGATGTTAATTGTTTTTATGAGGTAGGCATGCGAGTGTAATCTAACATTTGCTATGCTAAATTGTGTAAATGCAAACACTTGTAATCTGTTGCAGCGCTGCCGCTTACTGCCGTCTTGAGCAGTATGATCTGGCTATCCAGGACTGCCGCACTGCCCTCGCCCTCGATCCCTCGTACAGCAAGGCCTACGGTCGCATGGGGTGAGTGCTTGAGTGCTAATCATATCATATGTTACTGTGTACGAATGTGTTAATTCCAGACTCGCCCTGTCGTGTCAGAACCGCTACGAGCAGGCTGTGGAGGCGTACAAGAAGGCGCTGGAGCTGGAGCCGAACCAGGAGAGCTACAAGAACAACCTGGCCATCGCCGAGGAGAAGTGCAAGGAGATGGAGGCTGCTGCCCGCGCTGCGATGGGAGGCGCCGGCGCCAACCCGCTCGCTGGAATGTTCGGCGGAGCTGGAGCCGGAGGCATGCCCGACTTCGCGTCCATGCTCAACAACCCCCAGATGATGAACCTCGCCAACACCCTCATGAACGACCCCAACATCCAGAACATGATGGGACAGATGATGAGCCAGGGAGGAGGCGTCGGAAACATTTTCCAGGCCGGACAGCAGGTAAGCGAGTGCTGAGGAATAAACGATAATGAAAATGATTGTGTTTCAGCTGGCGCAGCAGATGCAGCAGACGAACCCCGAGTTTGTCGAGCAGCTCAGGCAACAGTTCGAGCAGCACGGACCCGGTCAGTCGCCACCTTTTCCATTATGACCATGTACTATAATACTTAACGATGAGGCTGGGGGCTGCGAGGGTTTCATCGTATTGCATCACTGCTCTGCGTTGTCGGTGGTTTTCAATATCTTTCTTCAGGAGACGAGCAGAACCAGGATGGAGCTCCCCAGCCGCCCCAGTAACACGCACACTCAAGACACCCGGTTGTTGAAACATGCGACTTTAATCCTCATATGATATCCATTTCCAATTGGCTGTTGATTGTTCCCATTGTCAAAGAGCTAGACTTTTACTAGAGTTAGAGAACTTT
>CAWZYM010000303.1:47500-57500 GCA_963966185.1 Rhabditoides inermis
CACTCACCGTGACGAGGCGAACCTTGCACTTGTTCTTCGAGGGATAGACGATGTTGATCTTGTTGCGGCCAATCTTGGTAAAGTCCTTGTGAACCATCATAGACTCCGTGAACAGCGACTAAAAAATATGAACCATAGTCTTGAAACGGTAGTATTGATCCCAATATTGAAATGACGTGAACATTTCACACCTTATGGCCCCGCCTATTACCGGTCAGTCAACCTCACTTCCTCCCTCTCCCCTCTCTTCGTACCTGAGTAGTGCTGGTGTGTCCATAGCTCATCTCGATCATCTTCCTGTCCCCATCATACGCCAGATGTTGACGAGGAAACGTGAAGCGCAGATAGCCAACCTTCTGAAACGGACCGATCGAATCTTCTCGGACAGCTGTCCTATAAACGCACTCGGACGTCGATGGCGAACTCTCTTATGGCGGGCGAGTGGAATGGGAGGAACATGTTCATGTGTGGGTGTATCTCCAGCACCCCCCACTCCTCCCCGCACACCTTGCCCGTGTCTTTCCAGTCAAGACACACCTGAAAAGTGAGTCTCTTAGAATGGCCTGCTCGGTCTAGGCCGTTTGAAAGCAGCAACTTGAAGGTAGTTTCCCTTGCTGCGTTCAGCTCCCCATTTGAGAGCGTGTATTGTTGTATCATCATATGTTCACGTTTCCTCATGTATCCGTATGAATAGTGCCGCCCCCACCTTGATCCAGTCGCACTGATCGATGTCGTCCATCTCCAGCCGGAAGCTGCGGAACGCCCACGTGCCGTCGTCGTCTCCCGCACCCGCCGTCCCCGTCGGATCCTCCTCCCGCACCTTGTTCGTCTGGTACTCGTTCACGTACGCCGAACCAGCCCTCGACTCGACCGAATCCGTCGCCTCGCCCCTGAATCACGCAGTTATGGTGTACGGCAATGTACAGTATCCGAATTTCACCAACAAAGTCCCTGAAATCATCGTTGTTGTACACACACACTCACTTATGTACTTGTGGTGTGCGGTAATCTACAGAACCGAAATGTCAATTGACTAGCCAATTGACGTGTATCTACCGTATTCGAATACCATCTACCGTACACCGTACCAGTCGTCGTTGAGATCGGTGGGCAGGTAGAAGTTGGGACAGCAATCCGAGTCGGCGTCGGCGGGCTTCAGAGTATGACCGGGATTCTGAGGAGAAGGAAGATGAGAGGGAAGGAAATGGAAGGAAGAAAGAGGGATAGAGAGAGAGATAGAGTGAGAGAGAGAGAGAGAGAGAGATGAGGAGGAGAGGCAATAGTACCAGTGAGGAGAAGCGTCGCAATATCATGGGTTTCCCGCCGCTGCTGCTTCTATCAGGCATGGCGTTGAATGTTGCGTCATAGTGCGAGGGCTGCTCGTGAATGTCCTTCACAGCATACTCCGCACTGCAAATAGAGACCTGACAGTTTGCACAATTTGTGAGATTGAATACTTATCAAATATGAGTCAATATAACACTTAACACACTCTAATCTAATTGATTGATGATTGCCTACGCCAATGTTATTCCAGGCGCTAAATGAGAACTCCGTTTCCCTTTCACCCACATTGCCGGATTGAGGAGCAGCTTCTCCCGCAGACTCTCTTCCGAAAGTGGCAGAAACCGAACCAGACAGTACGGAGAAGATGTGAAGATGAGGATCGCCGCTCTGTTCTTCAATCCACTCACCTGCACATCAATCGATATCAATCGATATCAATCAATATCACTGACCTTGACAGCGTTGCTCTTCATCTTCTGCAGATTCCACTGCGTGGACGGGCTCTTGATGGGCCATGCTTCGAAAACAAGGCTCGAGCTGTCACTCTTATCGATGTGCCAGTACACCCACGGAAGGCCGTAGCGGTACACCGTCGATCCGCCCACACCGTTCGACACCTGCTCATCAAGCGATATCCAATCGATATGCATCACACACCTCGTAGCGAGCGGGCTGGAACGTGACCGAGTGGCTCGCGTCGCAAGAGGGCTGCAAAGAGTCGATAGATAACTGATAATCAATCAATACTAATCAATCAATACCAAACAATTAACAGCAATCAATGAATATCAATGATTTGATGACAATCAACCAATCAATGCTCACTTTTGCGAGAGTAGACGCGGCGTCCTGGCTGCAGACGACTACGGTGTGGCAGTGTTCGATCGGCCACATGCTCATCATGGCCCCCTGCGTGTATGCATGCGCGGGGATGAGCACAGCGTCCGAGGGCCTGTGGCGGGAGTGCGAGCCCGGCCGGAGACACGCGGCAGCGCCCGTGTCCGACGAGTGCCCGCACACACCAGTGTAGTCCAGATCCCGCGGGTCCATGTCCTTGCCCGACTCGAGTCTCTGCCCGCGCAGCATCGAGTCCTTGTCCTTCTCCTGAAGGAAGGGGGGTTCGCGGAGGGAGGAGAAGGGGGAACTCACAAAGTCTCCGGCCGCGGCGGTGGCGAGAGTGGGAAGGAGGAGGAGGAGGAGGAGGAGGGAGAGGGAGAGTCGCCAGTCCATTGCAGGGCGGGGGAAGGAAATGACAAACGAGAAACGACAAACGACTGGCGAGATGGCTTCCACACGTGCGAATGGTAGGCAAATTAATACACTTGTGCGCATTGGCACGAACTCATTGAAAGTTCAGGTTTTATCAAAATGTCAAAACAATTTGAAAATGATTCATGTAGATCTCTTTGAACTCGTAGACCGGCCCTTTCTTACGTCAGATCAGACATCTGAAACGAGCAAAAACTACATTTCAGTGATACTTTATAAGAGGAATATAGTGTGTTCCCTTTTTGACCGACAAATGAGGGGTGTGTGGAATATCATGAAAATCTATGAAAATCGCATGCAAACGTGCTACCATTACAACCAGCGCGGCAGCGTGGTTGGTTTGTCCTGAGAAGCTAAAAAATTTTGGAGATCTAGCTGACTCATATACGAAGGCCGCAACAGAAGCTTTTTTTATATCGGCTTAAAGAAACAGTGGCGACTTATTTCTGCCACAATCTGCCACAACTCCTCATTTTCACACGCGCAAAACATTTGGCGCGAACGGGAATCGAACCAGCGAGCTCGGTGCCACAACGCAGCGCACATGCACTGAGCCATGAAGCAAGTGAAAGGCCTTCGATCATTTGCGCGTATGTCTCCGAACCCAATTTTTGCAATATTGAAGCTTTGAGCGGTAGGCTAATCGTGATGGGACCAATTTTGAACTCAAATTTTCAGCTGCATTCTTGCCAATGCAGATTCGAAAGTAACGCAGAATCGTCGTTCTTTCGCAAAAAAATACAATTGTGTTAGGTTAATGTTAATATGATTTTTAATAAAACTTAAAGTCAAAAACAAGTCGCCACTGTTCCTTTAATATTTGCGCAATCAATCGATAACCATCAGTTTCGAGCTTATCGACAGTCATTTCGCCGGTTAGGAAATGGCGCATATGCATAGACTGTCTGGGAACTGTCTGTGTCGGTCAAAAAAGGGAACACACTATAAATAGGAGAAAACAAATGAAAAGAGAAATCGAGACCAATAATTATAGTATAGGTACAGTAATACCTACCACTGTTGGTCATCCTCGTAGGTCATCTCTATGACGTCATTGGAGACAATCCACGGTCTGAAGCCGACCGACAACTCGCGCAAAATGTTTGGCAAGAACACTGTGTTGCGCGCCCTAAACACGATGTTTTGAAAACATGTAGAAACTAATAAGCTCATACTCACTGTAGCATGTTGACCACGTTCTGCATCGCAGTGATGGACGCTCCTCCCATGTCATGGCGTATCATCCAAGCTCGTTCCCTTGTAGAACGCCTGCAAACATTCAAATCAAAAGTTATACCCAATAGTGCAATAGTCTCACTATCAACTCGTTCATAAGCCGAGCTCGCTTCCTTCGGCGCTCAGCCTTCTCACTGGGCGAGAACTGGGCGTCCATGCAGCTCTCCATTCATTCGGAAGCAGAAGAGGCAGACCCCCGACTTGCGCACGCGGGATCCATGCTTGATTTCCATCTCCAAGCCAGCAGAGCTCACGACGTACGAGTCCATATCTGAAAATTTAAGCGCAATACACTATACAAAACGATTTATAAATAACGCACAAGGGAGTGTTCATAAACAAAAAAGTATTTATCAAAGCAATATGCATTAGTTTTTAAAATGAGGTTCAAAAAGTGGCGGTAAAAATTGTCTGCGGAGAATGGAAGCCAGCCTTTCGTGATACATCAACAGTCTCTGACTGCCAGAGATGATTTCAGCAGCCGTAAAGAAAGAATGAATGAAAAAGGCAAACGAAACTTTTCGTATATATTTCGTATAACTTTTCGTATAGCTAGGGCGGAGAGTAATCAGTGTTATGTACAAAGCTTCCATTGATAATTGACGTTTCAACCGTTCGAAGCCGAGAGGATCAGTAGCAAAGATCTAAAGCACGGACGGTTTGCGCTCTGTGCTAGTGTGTAAACGTGAACATGCATTGCCCGAAGGAGATCAAGGGAGGAGAGTGCGTCTTCGAATGTAGGAACCACAACGTGAGTTGCAGAGAGCCCGGCGAAATCATGTAACATTTTCTCACTGGACACATGACGTGCTTCAATTAGCATAGAACGATTCGCCATTTTGCGCTGATTCTAACGGTATGTTATTTATGGGATCATGTACCCTGTAAAGTAGCGAAAATCGGTAAAGAGTGATACGATGACGTCATATTTCTTTGATCTAGCCGCCATTGCCCAAAGTGAGTAATGAAAAATGCTAACATAAGAGACGTAATTCATCGACTACAGTCAAACAAAACCTAGTGGTACTATTATAAACGAATATGTTCATTATTTGACTATCGATGACGTCATCAGTGCTTTGATCAAGCCGCCCTCTGTCGCACTTCCCCTATGTGAGCGCGCGCTCCGGGGCGCGGCGCCGTGCGGAATTAGAGCGCAATGTGATATGCGTGTACAAAAAACGACACGGGTGAAAAGTGAAAATGCGGAAAAGATAAATGTCGCAAGTTTGAGCGGGAAAACGCTATGGGCAGTGTTATTGTGAAATATTGATTTTACTTCATTCGTTGTTGTTTTCGAAATGAACTGTACTACTGAGGGAGCGCCCGAATTGTATATAGGGAGGTCATAGAAGGTTCTGTAATGATTTGGTGAGGAAGCGCTCAGTGTAGAGGGGGGCTACTGGCAAAGAAAATGCGGTATGAATGAGGAAGGTTCTAGGAAATTATAGAACAACATGGATGGCTATCCCAACAGATACTAAATAATTGAGAGGAGTCCTTATGGCAACGTTCAACCGAGCGATTTACTTGAACAGAGACTGCCACGGCCAGATCAAAAATGGTAAGAATCCAGAGTTGATAGAGACAGCAGGACGGTGGCCATGGAAGTCGGTACCCGCTAAGGAGTGTGTAACAACTCACCTGCCAAATCAACTAGCCCTGAAAATAGATGGCGCTTGAGCGAGAGACCTATCCAGATACCACATCGACTCTTGACACCCTCTCTCCGCAGTAACAAAAAAACAAAACATAGGAAACGTGCATTCAACCATTTATCCAACCATACCGGGACCGGGTTGGCCAAGTGGATAGCGTCACAGCTTGCTAAGTGAACGGTCGCTGGTTTGATTCCCCTCGCGGGTAATTGTTCTGCCGAAATCCACTACCTCCCGGTGGGGCGCGTGAACCCACTCTCACCCTCTGAGAGCCCTACCATCGGCGGCGGCAGTCTTTCAAGATCTTCTACCACGCCTCGCATCCGGAACTGGTCACTTCGCGATGTTCACGCCCATCTACCATGAACAGTCAGGACTCGCGCCGCACTGTTCCAGCCAAGGAGCCCCAATACCCCACTGTAGGATTGTGTGTGCTTCCAGATAACCCATCATGCTAACATTGTTTGTACATGTCGGAATCAGGCTGATAAACAAAAAAAATCCAACCATACCATATCACATTCATATCACTCTGCCCTAGTGCTTCTCTCTTCTTCTCTGAAGTAAAAATCAATATTTCACAAGAACACTGCCCATAGCGTTTTTCCCGCTCAAAATTGCGACATTTATCTTTTCCGCATTTTCACTTTTCACCCGTGTCGTTTTTCGTACACGCATAATGTGAACGATGAACCCTACGAGCATTATATATTTTTGAAATCAGCTTTAAATAGATTACATTCATGAACTTATTGCTAAACCATATACAATTATTTGAAAATCTCATTGTGGTCCCTACTTCGAATGCTTTCACGGCTAACGCGCACTGTGATCACAAATGATAAGAAGATGGTGCGTTTGAACAAATGTGCCAGCTGGTAGATCTTCTGACGTGTTTCTTCTGAAACACTCGACCAATTTGAAGAAGTTCGGAGGCAAAAAAGCGTGTGTGTCTGTGGCGATACTGCCACATTGTTCTGTTTTTGGAGAACCGTGATTCCTAGTTCACTATTTTAAATGATATTATCAACGTCTTCAAATGATTTAAAAATGACTAGCAGTTTATTTGATACACTTTGATGAAAAAAAGGTTAACAAGTTACCTATATACGATCTCACCTTGCTGCTGAATTTGTGAAGCATGTTATAAATATGAATGAACACAGTGACGAAATGTAGGTTCGCTTCATTCCTCTTCCAGTTGTGTCCTTCCACAGTCGTTCGCATCAAATGCCACTCTACACATGTGCAGCTGCGATATAGAAAAACACTATGAAATTGAAAATGTATCTAATCATCTTTCGTGAAAAGGGGGATTTTTTGACATTCACCATTCACGAATTCATATTTTCTCAAATACTCTTTGATTTTTGTTTATACTTAGCAATTTCGAAACTACACTACTTATCTAAACGTATGTGGCAATCAGCCAAGAAGCGGGAATGCATATTTTTTTTATCAGTAGCCTTATTCCAGATAAATCTCTCCAGCTCCACTTCCATTATACATTGGAGACATTGTCATTGTACCCAGACGGCTGGCTGGCAAGCAGCCAAGATGCACGCGGTCTCTGCTGCCTCTGCACTCTATGGGCTCTCGGGCCTCACTGGTCTCTCTCCCTCCACATGCCTTATTAGGCCTGGCCGAGCTTTCCGCCGGAGGCAACGGGTCACCATCGCCCGAATATCGATCGGTGTCTTCTGGAGTGTTGCGTAAGTGCAACACTCTGCTGTTCCTGTCTGATTGTAAAGCGTCTCTGTGTCGCGTTTGTTCCGTGCTCCGATCCATGCGTGAGAGAGGCTCTTTGATCTGTGTGGCGCGACGGCGCGGGATTATCTCCCAGAGGGCTCCCCAGTGGCGGATTTGAGGCGTGTGCGGGTTCACAACGCATGCTGTTCCGCCTTCCCGCCTTTTATAGAGCGATGCGAATCACTATAATGCGACCTCGCATGATTGCGTATGGAATCATGCGGTGCAATTATCTCTCTCTTCCCCTCTCTCTCTCGCACTCACTCCTCATAGCACGCTTTTTTGCACTAACTCACTTCAAAAAATCGATTCACACTCGCGCCTTTTCCAGTAGGCAGTAGGTGAGGTACACACCTGAACACATTGGTCTCAACATATTTTCATTTCACGCAGTTTGCGCTTCACAGATTGTAAACTGCGGGACCTTTCATGTTTATCACTTGATTCGCTATCGATAAATTGTTCAATATCATGACCATTGCGACCTCTTTCTATCTTATCCTACATCTGCGGCGAACGACGAGAGAGAGAGAGAGAGAGAGAGAGAGAGAGAGAGAGATAAAGAGAGATTAAGAGAAAAAGAGATAGAGAGAAAGAAAAAGAAAGAGATCGCAACACATATGCACACGCCTGGGCACTCCCCACTTTCATTTTCCATTACTTCCTGCCGTTTTTACACCAACTGTGCTTGTTGTGTCACTTTGCACTATTGATTTCCATTCGCCAATTCATTATTTACTATTTACAACCAGTGGCAGCTGCGTGGTCTGTCGCAAGTAGCCGCCTCTCTCTCTCTCTCTCTCTCTCTCTCTCTCTTTCTCTCTCTCTCTCTTTCTCTCTCTCTCTTTAATCATGGTTATTCTCACACACACACGCATTGACCATGAGAATGCGCACTGTTCACAAAAAACGTTTCAACTCGCATTTCTCTCACTCTCACTCTCACTGGCTACTCACTGCTTTCCGTTATCTTGTCTCTGCAGGCGATCAATCGATGCTAGTGTGTTTTGGCGCGCTTCCCGCTTTCTCTCTTCCTCTCCCTTCCTCTTTCTCCTTTTCTCTCTCTCTCTCTCTCTCTCTCTCTCTCCGCAAGCAGTTTCCATCTAGTCTCGATTCACGATAGAACGTTGTTGATTCTTTCAGCAATACATTACCTTGATACTTTTCTTATATATCAAGTATTCGCAAGCAAGGTTGAGCAAACACTGGGCGAGTGTCTAGTGAATAGAGAAAAATAAACTACGCACGCGCCTTTTTGTGTGGTCACTTTCTCGCGTATGGGTCGCCGCATCTTTTTATGACCGACTCTTGCATGCTGCCCTTTTCTAGATGTCTGCTGCTTCCGAGGCGGCGAATCTCCGTCTTTTAATAGGAGTCATACCCAATATTATCATTGAACATGTGGAGGAGGAGGGGAATGGTAACACAATTTACAACTAATAATTTATTTATGTTTATGTTAAGACAAAATCGTCAAGTTGCGTCTTGCTATGCTCCCGTTTTCTCTGATGGGAGGTACTGGGCGGGCAGAGACAAAGGAAGAGTGAGTGCACTTT
Organism: Rhabditoides inermis; assembly: GCA_963966185.1. Classification (NCBI taxonomy): domain Eukaryota; kingdom Metazoa; phylum Nematoda; class Chromadorea; order Rhabditida; family Rhabditidae; genus Rhabditoides; species Rhabditoides inermis. The sequence continues at coordinate 56,256 of CAWZYM010000303.1, forward strand.
TCTGCGACACTCATACACCATACACGATCCTTTCAGTGCTAATCACATTGCTCTTCGCTTTCTGGTAGACAGACTGTGTGAGTTGAATCTTTTCTCACCGGAGATTATCAAGTTGGCAGTGAAATATGGAAAGGTCAGTGATTTATTATCTACAAAATGAAATGAATAATGTTTCAGGAAGCAATCGACCTATTCTCCACTGATATCAACCGCATTTTCACCCACCTGAAAGAAGTCATAGTCGCAAATAAGAAGAGTGAGTGAAAATGTAGTACATAACACTACATAACACTGTATTACAAAGCAACAGATTCTCATTCATCATGCTTTCAGTCTCCGCTTTCGTGCGCATCTCAAAGAACTTCGACGAGAACGAGTTCAAGGTAATTCATATCAAATAACTATAAATGCCAAATAAAAAAAATAAAATAAAAACACCGACTATTTTTTATACATACCGACTGTTTCGTGTTCTGTCTCATGTCTAAACCCATGGATAAACCATTATTGTAATTAGTATAATCCCTGTCTCCAGTACGAGCACGACCTGGTGACCGAGGAGATGCGGTCAGTGAGTGACTTCTGGTCGACGCAGACCCTGCGACTCCCTCTCTACATGAGACAGTTCCTGGGAGAGAGAACAGACGTGAGTGTTTTTGTTACTTCGAATAGATTCAACAGTTTTATAATAAGAGGTTTTTTCTCTCGAAGATTTTATCACTGTATATTGTATGTCATTGTCATGTATTCTATTATTGTTTGTCCTTTTTCAGTTGGCGCCTCTTGTGAAGAGCGAGGCGTCGGATCGCCCGGATGGTGCGGCGGCAGTGGCTGAGGAGGTGGTCCCAGTCGAGCCCGTCCCAACCGATCAGCAAGACCCCGCCGATCCCAGCGCACAGGTACGAGTGATCCCCATCCAAATGTGCGGTCAGTCTCTTCATAACACTTGCCATGCGGTTCCTCGCAAACCGTTCGGAATTGTTTTCGAGAGACTGACCGCACCGTGTCTACTGTTGTGAGTGATTCGTGATTGTGCATGTGTTGTAGCCGTGCTCCTCCTCGTCCCTCCACCCCCCGCCGCCCCTTGACCCCCGTGTTCAGCGCATCGTCGAAGACATGGAGTGCGAGATTGATGTCAAGCCAATCCATGTCGTCCCCAAGAAGGGGCGGGGAGCAGACAGGACAGTGCCTGACAGCAAGCCACTGGCGGGTATCGCGGAGCCAGTGGAGCCAGTGGAGACAACC
>CAWZYM010000303.1:62500-73964 GCA_963966185.1 Rhabditoides inermis
ACGTTGTTTGATATCTCGGGTGCGCGTTGTTTTCGAAGAGAAACAGTTCGCGATAGGAAATGGCTAAAACGAACACACCATAACATGTACATAAGTGTTACTCACACTTCATGATGGTTATCGAGAAATTGTGTGGTCGGCAGTTGAGTCTGACGCCATCTCCTATCACTAAATAGTTAGTGTAGCAGAAAGCAATGCCAAAGACAGAAACCAGGAAGAGTGCACCGCACGCCTTCATTTCCGTGCCACTACTGACTGTCACACTCATACTCACCCATTTCTGAAACCTTTTCCGTGGAGCAAGTGGAAAAGTCGTTTGAAAATGCCTATGACGTTTCTATGGCCACTGCTATCGAAAAAACGTGCTATGTGCTCACATACAATTTGGAATGATTGTGTCTTTACATCTTTACAATAACAAAACTTTACAATAACGAAAACACAATCATTGTATGTTATGTTTTTGTTATTTTTTCTATGATGTATACATGATGAAAAACAGATGTATCGATGGTTCAAGTGAATGTAACAGCATACAGCAAAACTACAATAAGACATTCTAGAGCACATTTTTAAAGGAAAGTACCACTCTAAATTTCATTTCATGGATTCTTTTCGAATATGTAGTATGAACATGTCAAATTTCGGTGAATACGAAATTGTATTTCCCAATTTACAAAACATAAGATCTCAAACTATTGTTAGTGAACAATGATCCAATGGAACTCAAACGCGTATTTTACCAGAAAACGAGTTATCTTTTCACTTCTACATGGTTCGGAGAAACTGTGAACAATAGAAATATTTAATAGATATCGAGAGTATAAAATAACAAACGTGAAACCAATCGTCGAAAACGAAACGTGCGACCCACAACTTTTCGTAAAGTATGGAACTGCCCCCGGTCTGCGCGCACACTCCGAGTGTGCGCGCAGACCGGGGGCAATCCCATACACTACGAAATTTACGAACACCTATTTTACATGATCTGTTCATTTTCAGCATACATTTTATTCATGAAAAGTGATCGTATTTTCATATATTTTCACGTGCTAGTTGTAGTTTATTCACAAAATTTAGAGTGGTATGCTCCTTTAAGGTGTAGATGGGTCGATGGCGGTTTGGTCTGTTCCACAAACCATTGCGAGTTTATCAAACTTCATGACTTCCGTTGTGCAAAATGTCCTGCAATGTGTCCTTTCTTCGTCTTTCTCACTCCGGAAGTGGATATGCAGATCTAATAGGAACCTGCAAAATGTTAATGGTTAAAGGTAGTGTACCCTCTGAATCTGGGTGTGTGCGTAAACATAACATGTCATTGTTTACGATTCAATGAGTATATTATGATAATGCAAATATACATTCTGAAACAAATTAGTTTTAAAAAATCATTTGAAAATTGGAGTGAGAAATCGTAGAATCTACTCAGGCAAAGTCTCGAGCGCCCCGCGGGATTCCACTGTTTTTCGCAGCGCCCTCGCGTTACCCGCGGGCCTCCCGACAGTGCGCGGTCCTGCGCGGGGATCCCGCGGGAGGCGCGAAATGCAGATAGAACCCCGCGGGAAGGTTTCTGTTTTCGGGGATCCCGCGGGGCTTTCGAGGAAGTCCCGAACAATCTAACGGCGTCCTTTTCACATTTAAATTTTGCGCACATCGAAGTTCTGCGATTTTATTCATTTCATGTTTGTTTTGTTTATTTTGAAAATGTTTGTTGTTTTGTAGGTTTGTTGTATGCATATGGTGATCCGATAACACGGAGTGCTCCCGGCTGGCAGCAGTAGGCTGGTACAAGAAAATATGGAAGGTGCGTGCGCGTGCATGATAAGTTCGAATCTTGTAACATTATTCTTATTAAGATGCTGTCATCCTGACTTGGAAACAGGCGGGGTGCATCGCGCTCGCCTCCCCGCATCGTCTGCCAAGAGGCTGACAGATAGCCCGCTGTCCTCTCCAGTGGAGTGTTCCGGAGAAGGGAGAAGGGAGAACCAAGACAGACACTGCTCGTCGACGACGTAGGCACGTAGAGGACTGTCATCCAGTTCATACTCGTCCAGTTCATGCTCGTCAAGGTGTGTGTCGAAAAGAACTTGTTTTTCGTACATCACTTTGTGTTTCAGGGAAAGTACGCTGTGCCGGAAGGAGGCGAGGCGAAGTGCAAGTGTTCTCGGCCCATGCCGATCACTCCGCGCAGATCGAAAAGAGAAGGTACACGAAGAAGGTTGGTGGATGGAGGGGTGGTATGAATCACGATCAATCGCTCCAGCACAAGACATTCTTTTTTCCCGCCGCGCATCTGTCGAAGGGCTTCAAGGTGAACAGTTACGTCTCAAGGAACTCGTGCTTCACTTCATTCAGGTAGTGATTTGTCCATATCCATATAGATTGATATTGATTGATTGGTTCAGTTCAACTTTGAGTCGAGCAGCAGGAGGAGTCCCAGTACAAGATCAAGCCCGACATCTTCGATCCAAGCTGAAGAACAAGTTGTGCTCAAGAACAAGTCTTCGCCACCTCTCCAAATACTGTTATTTTGTGGTGCATTGATGTGTTACTTGTTTGTCGCTAATGAAATATGTTTTCTATATGGTCGTTGGCGATGAATAACGAAAATACAGGAGAGAACTACAACAAAGAAGTGCCTGATCAGTAGGCTGATAATGCTCTGCGCGGTTCCCGCGGGACTGTTTCGCGGTTTTCGCGGGAATCCCGCGCGAACCGCGCAGTTCTCGGGGCTCCCGCGGAGCGATCTCGCACCGCCCCGCGTTGTACCCGAGCGGACCGCGCATGCTTCCCGCGGGAGCCGCCGATTCACCGCGCGGGGACCGCGAGGCTTGTCTTAGAAATAATCAGCTCGGGGGTGTGTGCACAACTTGCACGAAATTACACAATTTGACCACACTATCGGCTGTTTCTTAAAAAAACAATTTGTTTCCATGTGTTTATATTGTTTCTTATGTCATTCTTATTTTTGGTAACATTTTTAATTTGTGTTTCTTTTAAGAATTTGGCGGGAACAACTGATAGAAAAATGATCTGCTAAACGCAGTAAGTTCTGTAAAAATCGTAACTCATATCGTTGCGTAAATATGCGTATCATGTTGAATTTAAATAAACTTTTGATAAATTTTTATTTCATTTTTTTTAATCACAAACAACCACAAACGGCATGAGAAGCTTTCTAAAAGGTATTGATAATACATTCGTGATAATTTTTAATAAGGGACTAGAGAGTACACTACCTTTAAAGGAACAGTGGCGACTTATTTCTGCCACAATCTGCCACAACTCCTCATTTTCACACGCGCAAAACATTTGGCGCGAACGGGAATCGAACCAGCGAGCTAGGTGCCACAACGCAGCGCACATGCACTGAGCCATGAAGCAAGTGAAAGGCCTTCTATCATTTGCGCGTATCTCTCCGAACCCAATTTTTGCAATATTGAAGCTTTAAGCGGTAGGCTAATCGTGATGGGACCAATTTGGAACTCAATTTTTCAGCTGCATTCTTGCCAATGCAGATTCGAAAGTAACGCAGAATCGTCGTTCTTTCGCAAAAAATACAATTGTGTTAGGTTGATATGATTTTTAATAATACTCAAAGTCAAAAACAAGTCGCCACTGTTCCTTTAATGGAGTTGTTAATTGCACTAAGTGCACTCTATCTATTGTGATTGTCACACCGTTACTTATGACCACGAAGTTAGAAACAAAGTGGAACAATAAGAAATAAAAGAACTACAGTGCTGTAGTAACAACGAGAGATATGGCACTTATCGGAACCATATGAAATATGTACTTTTGTAAGTCACTTTCCGGAAGTCAGAGTCAATCGTTATGATATTACTATGGTAATTTTTACGATTCCATAACTATAATGTGTCTAATGAACCGAAGGACGGATTGTGAAACACGAAACACACCAACACGTCAGGAAACTTGTTTACCTATATATCTAAGCCTATAAGCGGGTCGGTATCGCTTCCGCGAATCTTCCCTCGTTCTTGCCTCCTTCTACGCACACTCACTCATGAATGCACGATGTCACTAGCCCCGGCCGTATTTCCTCCTTTCTGTCTCCCCCCATTCATCGACTTGCCCCATTCAAGAGAACACGCTATTATACCCACTTGTTGTGTGCCACATACAGCGAACTGCAGGTTGACTGCTCGAACATGTGTTTTCGAGCGAGCGTTTCCGCCGTCGCCAGACATCGTGCATAAGTATCCTTGTCTAGACTCTAGACAAGTGCATTCCGCCACGTCAACACATTTCATTCGTGAGCGGGAGCTGCAGACAAGACAACTGATTCCGTCAAGCTCTCCTTCCACGATAGATTCAATGAATTAACAAGTGCCTCTGCTGGTCTCTGCGTAAACTTCTCACTCACACTCTTTCACCACACATCGGCGGAAGCCCCGAAACTCGTGTGTGAAAAGGATCTCTCTTAGAGCGAAGAACCGCGCTTCTCTCCCCCCCCCCTTCTCTCTCTCTCTCTCTCTCTCTCTCTCTCTCTCTCTCTCTCTCTCTCCCGGTCTCTTTTTGTCATCTAGCCAGTGCTGTAATTGGCATTTCAATCCGCGCTACCCTCTATCTATCTCTCTATCTCTCTATCTTCTATCTACATACACAAACACACACTGAAAGAGGAGATAAATGCTCGCATATGCTCAGTTTTTTTATATCGATCAGTCGTATATAGTTTTGTTCTTCATAATTTTGTAGATTGCCTTCAGTATGAAACGAAAGTCTAATCTCTGACATCTCCTGATTAGTCGTCAAACTCTTTGGCTTCCGCAGAATGTTCATAAGAGGCATCTTATTGGTTTTGGAAATCCCTCCATAGATCTCTTCCTCCTCTTCTTGCGTAGTTCTTTTTTTATTAACTCTCATAATCTCACCACTAATACTTGAAATTAACATTGCAGTTTGCATTATACTTAGTCGCAAAGAACCCTCGACTTTTCGCGTTTCGCTCTTTTCGGTCTCTTGATTTCAACGTCAGGGAGACTTCTATAATTGCATTTTCGCTCTCTTCTTCTTTTTCTTCCGCAGTCACTCCGTTACCCCCTCTTCCTCTCAGATTCAGACGTCGTCACTCGACCATGTTGCCTTCAAAGTACTGCCATCTTTCGCACATAATATCCGGCTCACAATCTCCCTCCTTCTCCCTCTCTCTCTCTCTCTCTCTCTCTCTCTCTCTCTCTCTCTCCCTCTCTCCCTTTGCCAACCAAAAAAAAACGAGGAGATCGGTTTCCAGACAATTGCCATTCGAAGAAAAAAACGTTTCTAGGCAATCTGTGTGTGTTATGCGCATACAAGAGCGGGAAATGTCCTTTCTCTCAGCTGTTGAGTGGTTTTCTATCCGGCAACTATCCCCCCCCCCCCTCCCCCCCTCTCGTCTGTCACATGCAGTGTATGGAAACCCACCAACTTTCACACTTCAACAACTCCACTTTCCTCTCTCACTCAATGCATTTCTCACCAGCCTCGTTGTTGTCCACGTGTGCTTTCCAATTTCTCACTCAATCCTGTCATCAGCCCACTATGCATGCCCGCACTTTGATGCTTTCAGTAATATGTCCAGGGAAAATCCTTGAAAGACGTGTGCCTAATTGAGTACCCTATCAAGCATTGTTGATGTACTCTAGTACACCTCAATACTTTTTTTGATAGATAGCACGACGTGTGCAGCTATTGTTTAGCTCCCACTCTTGACATTGTCCGAAATTCCTCCGAGGCATTCATTCTCAATCTGGTTGCTGGTCTCTCATTAGAATATCTAATGCCGAGGAATATTTATTCGTTTCGTCGTTCTATTGAACTCGCGGAATTGCAAACTCAATGCAAACTCCGCCCCAGCCCCAATATATCGTTTCATTTCTGCTCGTTCACACTAGACTTGCGTCATGCGTTCTCTGCTGGCGCGTCTCTGCGAATTATACATGGCCTTAGATTCCCCTGTTTCCCTATTCATGCGTTATAGAACGAGTGTATGTGTGAAGTGCATAGGAGCATACGCGGTTGTCGGGTTGTAGTGTGATTGGATGGCAGTCGAAGGGGTCTTTCCTCCCTCTCTCTCTCTCTCTCTCTCTCTCTATCTCTCTCTCTCTCTCCCTCACTTCCTTCCAGCAAGCATGAGCGGAATCTCACATTTCGCGGATCGCCCGTCTTTTTTTTGGGCAGCCTGTTATGTGCCACATGACTTCGAATGTGCCCACTCCCTTGGTTGCTTATTTGCATTGTCTGCTGTCATTCTTCTCTCTTCTCATTAGTCGCATTATATCATTCTCATGATATATTTGATTTCTTTTAATGAGCATGTTAAGTGCTATCATATATACAACACACAACAATAAGAAATCAGCATCTTCATTAATGTTTATCTCGATTTCATTGTTTGTTTCTTTTCGAATTCTTCCACAGTTTTCATCCATTGCAGTCACTCACAATAACAAATGAGAAATGACTCACTTCGAACAGAGAGTAAATGCAACAGCAACATATATAGTAAACAATTGTTCATTCAATTCATTCGAATTGACGTTAGTGGAAGGAGGGATAGAGAGAGAGAGAGAGGGAGGGAGAGAGGAGAAAGAGAGAATTCCCTTGGCTGCACAAGACGCCACATTAACTTCTGAACAACAACGGTCTTCCAATTTTTCTCCATTTCGAAAATTTGTGGAACCTGAGATTGGTGTTTCCTTTTTTTGTTGGATATATCCCCCTATCCGCGTTTGCATTTCATGAATTATGTTTCAGAAATCGTGACAACTCTCTCCTCTCTCTCTCTCTCTCTCTCTCTCTCTCCCCTCATCATCTCTCTTCCTCTACCACTTCGTCTTGCAGCGCCAATAAATAACCCATATAATCGCGTGATCCGAAACTTCCGAAACTTCCTTCCACACGCGAGTCTTGACGTCGTCATTTTAGTGTGTGTCATCCCATTATTTATCTCTCATGTTTTCGTAGATACCCTTTTGTTTACTCCTCCATACTACTTCCACTACAATTATGCGCCGTACGACATCCATTCTCGTGTAGATAATCTCTGTCTCTATATCTCTCCACAAAAACAACAGTCCAGCACGACCCTGCCAGCTGTGGCCTTTGTGCGGTTGTGTGCGGCACCCACCCCGCCCCGCACAACACAACACTACACAAGTCTCATCAACGCGGTCTTAATTAGGCCCGCCATTGGCTCATGTTTCAGGCGGAAATGAGACTCTCGTATTCGTATAACAACAAAATGTGTAGTGAGATTTCTAGATTGTCGTGCGGAGGCTGGCACAATGTTGTATTTCGTGGTGTTTCAGAAACCACCCGTGAGCTTTGAAGAACGCTTTTTCATGTGTGTCTTGTGTGGTTGCTATCTCATTATCTCCATCAGAGTTCCTTTTCCTTATCCAAGTGTGTTCTCATGTAGTATGCATTTCACAGGTCTAGCATATTCCGAGTTTCTACTGAATGTTTCATAGCCCTCCAACTAGATTGCACGTGTTTTTGATACTTTGTAGTCATTTTATATCGTATTTTATTTCGCCGCTATCAAATTGCTCACAATAGTGGTGGCAGTCACTCTCCCTATCCGATGTCATCTCTCTTTTCCGTGTTACCATGTCGCGTCTCCCTTCTGGTTGTTTCCACTCCTCTCCTCCCATCCCCTCTCCTGCAGATGTCCCTGTGTCCCTCGCCCCGCAGTGCCCGCTCGCTCTCCCCCCAACCCATCCCCGAACGACCCATACCACTCGTCCGGTGCGCCAGCGATAGAGGTACGCAGATTGTGTTGTTTGTTACTAACTTGTTTGCACTTGTATTATTTAAAAGCACAGTGGCGACTTGAAAAGGCGACTGGAATTGAAAGCATTGAAAATACGTAATATGCTTTTCAGAAATATTCCGAGCTCAAAACAAGTCGTCACGGTATCTTTAAGTACATTCCATTATTGTGCAAATCATAACAATACATATTCGTTTCATATCACTGATTCACTTATACTAATCAAATGCACTTGATGCGTGATGAACACTATTTACACATGTTCTTATTTAAAATTAACGAAAATACGTGAGTTGAATCGAGTAACAGATGTTTTCGTTATGAAGAAAAACATAGAAACTGCGCGTTTCCTGTAGTTGAGAGTGCACAACATAAGTATATAAGAACAATTTTGCGTTACGTCATTTCCTCCCAGAAGGCTCGTAGTCGTTATCTGATACTTACATAATATCAGAGAGGACTAAAATAGAAGATGGAAAGCCACTGAGTGGCTTCCCCGTTTGTCATCCATACACAATCACTCTCGTCTTTCTCGCTTCCTCACTCGGCTGATTCTCTGATGGATTAGTCAATTGTTGCTTCCGCTTTGTTACACGATACTATTCCCACTGATTCGTTAATCTTACCATCCTGACATGCATAACACTATTTGCTTTCGTATCTCTTATCTTGTCTGTAGTTTGCCTGTGCAACTGTGTGATTATGTTATGTTTGCTTCCATTTCCACCCCAACACCTGTTTGCAGAGTATCTTCGCCTGAAAGTAAACCGCCACCGCTCGCGCCACATGAGAAGTAAACTAAACGCACAAACGATATGCACCTCGATTAAATCAATCAATCGATAAATCAATCATTAATATAATTCAACAATGTGTTGCAGACCGTGACCGTTCTGCCAGCTCCCGGCCAGCCACACTCGCCATTTGCCCCGAGCTCACTCCCTCACAGGTAATACCGGTTGTTTGAATCAAGAAACAGTATATGTAACTGAGCTTCACGAGCAAAACAACATTTTCTCGTTACTACAATGTTGTCGGTGTGTATGCGAGTTCTCCTGGGAATAAAAAAAACTATAATGACCCCCTCACAGGTGCCGTGTACATTTATCATAACGAGACATACAGATAGAAAAATAGCAAACAGAACACATGCAACATTCGTTGATGTGAATAATTATGTGAATCCTTCTGGGAGTAGAACGATTATTATGACATAACTGTGGAAACTACATTCACTGATAATTAAATTCGTCGTCTCGTTTGTAAACATGCAGAGAACTACAAATCAAAGAAAATTGTTTATTTAAAAAAACAAACTAATAATGTGTATGGCTACAGGTGGCTCTTATCCGCAAGTCGTGGCGGCATGTGAACACGAAGGGACTGATCAACGTGCTGCTGCGGTGCTTCACTAGGGTGAGCGGACACAGGACAGTGCTGATCAGAGAGAGCAAACTGATGAGACATGAAAGACGAGCTCAGACACGATTATGTATCACAAAGCGATTTATGATACAGAAATGCACCCTCTGAGCGTCTTTTGTCAGCCAAGTTTTTCTTCGCCAGTCTGGCTTGACAAAACGTGAGAGTTGTACCGTTTGTTTTCAGCTGGAGTCGTGTTGTCCTCTAGCCTCCCGCGCGTTCTCTCGCCACTCCTCCCTCACTCCCGTCTCTCCAGCAGGCATTCCCTCCACTGCACTCCTCCATCCATCCTCCCTCCTCTCCCCTTCACCCACACCCCCGCAGATCATCACTGGTACGTTTCGTACTAATGTTTTTGGGACCAATTCAGTAGTACAGTTAAAATGTGTCGCTATACGGAGTAACTAAAACACAAAACGAATAGAAACATATACGTTTCACCGACCAATTATCATGGCAACTATGTAGTTATGCAATGTAATGGAACATCGTGATCAGTCCAACCCTCGAAACCCATTGCAGAGTGTCCCGTGAAATCGACTGCGGACCATGCGAGGGCGCTCGCACAGCTACTCGACCAGTGCGTCAATGGAGAGGTGGTGAGTGAACGGACCATCTCTCTCTCTTCTCTCCCTCTCTCTCTCTCTCTCTCGCTCCCTCTCTCTCTCTCCCCTCCCCTTCTACCCTCTCTCTTTGCAGGAACCCTCTCTCCTCCTCCAGTTGGGTGCTAGTCATGCCTCCATCGGGGAGGGAGCGGGAGCCGGTGAAATGGAAAGACTGGGGGAAATACTAGCCGAGGTGAATTGATGTTGTTTTTTTTTATCTCTAACACAAATACACAAAATTATCGAAAGGTGCTAAGGTCACCTAAATGAAATTCTTGAAACGTACATCCATTGAAACTGCAGGTTCTTCTGAAACTGGACGGCATTCAGCACAGCAAGGAGACAGGGTGGGTCGAATCGACCGCGGTTCAATTGTTCGACCGCCTGTTTCAGTCGCTCGTGGCGCTTGCTGATAGCTTCGATGATGGAACTAATGAGACAAGGACTCGAGAGGGAGAATCGACAGGTAATATTAGAGATGTGTTACTTAGATTTTGTTTTCGTATTTATACTAAATCAAATTTCTAATGACTCTCATCTAGGTGCGTCGAAAGAGCAGTTTTAACACCACTCATCAACAGTATTTCGAGAACTATGACAGGTAAGAAGCTTTATTCCTGCAAAACAGATCCACATACATTTTCAGATCTGCGTTCAACCGCCACTCGTCTCCTGTGATTCAGCGAAAGTCGTCAGCTTACAACCAACAGACAGTCAGCGTCAATCAACTCACCAGAAAACTCAGCAACATATAGTACTGCGATTCCCATATCTTATGTCATTCTCCATTCTTCTTTTGCAGTTTTGCAAAACTTCCGATTTATTCACGAGATGACCTCCGTTCGTGTCGTGCGCATACTTTATATGAATTCTTTATCGCAGTATTTTATCGCATGTTACGGGTCAGGAAACATTTCTCCGTAAATAAAGACATTTTGCAACCAACCAGTTTTTTAATGGATGTCTCGATTAAACATGAATTTGTCCACAACAAGTATCAATTCTTTATCAAGAACACACAATAGGCACCGGTACGCTGACTAGAGACAATGTACAGAAATCAGAATAATCGTGGTAGGACGCAGAATAGAATCATGATAAACCCGTGTGTGGCAGAAGATGAGAGGGGAGAGGAAAGAAGGAGACCGGAGAGGAGACTGCGCTCACAGGGATCGGAGAGAGTGACAGGGATAGAGAGAGTGGGGGAGAGGGAGGAGAGGGAGAGGGGGTCACAGGAGGAGGAGGAGTAGAAGAGGAACAGGGATGGAGTGTGCACCTGAAAGAAGAGATGAGAGGGAGAAAGAGAGAGAGAGAAAGAGAGAGAGAGAGAGAGAGAGAGAGAGAGAGAGAGAGAGAGAGAGAAAGAGAGAGTTGAAGACGTCCTTACTCACCATACAGTACAGCTTCCCTTCTGCCTTGACCACAGCATAGTGAGTGCCCTCCTCCCTCCAGTGAGTCACACACTGCACATGTGAGAGGGAGGGGGAACAGGAGGGGGCGAGCCTGTACATTATACATACGTTGCAACACTTGAACATGAACAAACCACAGATCACTATTCAATTCTCTTTGTTTCTGATGAATGTACTGCTAGTTTTGATAAACACTATAATTCATGAAGAATACATACCGCATTTCGCATTCTCTCTCGCATCCGCTG